>PVHY01005311.1:0-84451 GCA_004024945.1 Uropsilus gracilis
AAAAACTCTCATATTTGTACATGTAGAGTATACATAAAATATAGATAATATAATATATGTATATCCTTTTAAGCAAACAATAACAAACCACACATTGTAACTTGTTCTTTTGCATAATATATTTTGTAGGTGGTTCCAAATTAGTCCATAAAGATTGAACTTATTTTAAAAAATGTTTCTAATGTTGAATTCATCAATATCCTTTCGTTATGGAATGTTCTTTGATTGGCAAATGAGCTTTGAATAAACCATTTGCAGGTACCTGTAATTTTGTCTGTCTTTTTAGAGTTATATTTTTATAAATTTATATTTATTGAGGTAATGTTGATTTTTATCACTATATATATCTTAGCAGTATCTTACATCTCTATCACAGCAAGTTATTTCACCACACCTACCACCAAAATTCTTTATAACAGGTGTTTCCATAGTATAGTATCATTTTTACCTCACAAAATCTCCAGTAATCCTCCACTAGATCTCTCTTTCCCCTTTGGTACCACCCCACCACATCCCCCTTCTTGTAGCCTTAGTCAAAATACAATGTGCAATTCATCCTTCTTCCTCTTTCTCCCCTAACCCTAACCCTTCTCTGAATGCCTCAGATCCATGATCAGCTTTCAAGGTTTGTCTTTGCAGATCTTTTGTATTATTTTCTCTATAGTCCACGTATAACTGGAACCATCCAATATTTATCTTTTTCCTTCTGACTTATTTCCCTTAACATAATCCCTTCCAGGCCAGACATGGTGGTGCATGCCTGTAAGTGGCAGCCTAGGAAGCCACGGCAGGGACCAGGGATCATGGTTCAAGTCCTGCTCAAGGCAACATAGTGAGACCTAGTTCCAAAAAAATAACTGGACATGGTGGCTGGTGTGCACCTGTAATCTCAACTACCTGGGAAGCTGAGGCTGGGGACTGTTTGAGTCTGTGGTACCCCGGGCAATGTGAGCCTGCAGTTCCACGCACAAAAATAGTGAGACCTAGTCTCAAAAAAAAAAAAAAAAAAGCATAATCCCTTCCAGCCCCATCTATGTTGCCTCAAATGGAATGAATATCTCTCTTGACCACTGAGTAGTAACTCTTACCAATTCATTTTTTCAGATTATTTTTTGCTTCTTTGTGGAGGGGGAGGTAACTCCACATTCATGAAGTCCCTAAATTGTTTCTGTTAATGTACATAAAAAGAATATTAACTTAATTAATTCCTCACAATAAATAATGGACCTTGTTGAGGTGGTTGCTATCATCACTACCTGCTCTTCATTACTCCAGGTTGCATGATAGCTACAGAATGGTTGGATTCCAAGGATCAGGAGTCACCAGCACTGGCTTCCCCTGGTCAGGCCCTTGACAGTCTATATAAAATATCGCTGCAGCATGACCAGTGTCCAGAGACCAGTGGAGTGTGATCACGTCAACCTTTTCCCATATTTTCCTTCTATCTGGCTTGATTCAAGATTGACTGCAAGAGCCACACACTTTGAGATTCAGAAGATAGAAATGAAGCAGCACCTATCACACTCAGAAAGTGAGTTTGGCAACAGACCATGCAGGTTCAGGAATCCAAAGTTGGGGAGGAGCTTACAAAGTTCCAGACCATTTTCCCCAGACCTTCGAGAGCATCTCCTAGTAGTTCTGTTTCTCAGGTTGAGCCCTTACTGATATGGCAGCCAAAAACTTATGCCTAAAAATCATGAGGCCTTAAATTCTACCAAAAACTTTCTACCAAATCTGTACAAAATATTTTATTCCTTTATTTTATTAACCACTCCAGGAAAAAAAAAAAAACAGGAAAAAACAGAAGACTAACATTATGAGTTGTGAGGTGTTGAAAATAAATAATAGTTATGCCTTAGATAAAGGAACACCTTTAATTATTTTCACCCATCTCTGGCAAACCAGAGATGACTTCAGCAAGTCTCTTATCTGTGATGGTGGCCCCCTAACCTCCTAGGAATGTCCCTCCTAGGAATGTCATAGAGAGATGTTCCTGAAAGATAAAGGTGTTTACCCCCACAGGTGTTTTTCCTGCTATGTAATGAATCCTCAATCCTCCTACCCCATGTGCTACATATCATGGGATCCTGGGTTTTTCCTTCCTTACTGCTACCTTGTAATCATTCCTTTACCAAGGGATATAAGGGGACCCAAAACTCATAAACAGCTCAGCTCATGCTCACCAAGTCCCAGTTTATGACTCTGTCTTTGACTGTTTTTAATCTCTCCCATCTGTTCTGCTTCGTTTCCCACATGCAGCTCCCAGCAATGAATCTAGCATTCCCAGGTTCCAAAACAAATAACAAAAAGATAAATATAGGCCAACATCACAATTTAAAATTCTTATTATCCCTAAACAGATTCTTAGCAAATGAAAGCCAGGAGTGGAATTTAATAAGACTGTCGTATTTATACCAGCAATGGGAATTTGATTTAAAAAACATACAGTTGACCCTTGAGTAGCCAGGGGTTAAGGGGCATTGACTCCTCTACACAGTCAAAGATTCACATATTTTAACTCCCCAAAACTTAATAGCCTGATATGAGCATGGAGAGAGTATGGGGAGTGGGTAAGCTGCTCCCTTCCGGGGGTAACTGGGGCAACTCAGCTACCTCCGTGTGGCCTGGGGCTCCACCCCTCTCCATCTCCATGTCCAAGTGGGAGGGGGACCCCACCCTCTACCGTTCAGGTTCCAGTTCCACAGCCCGAAGGGGAGGCACCAGGAAGGATCACTCTCTTGAATGAGAACGCAGCCAGAGCATGGGGGGTTGGGGGTGGGATGAAGGGGTTCATTCCCACCACAGCTATTTCTCTGCTTGAATGAGAAAAACAACTCAGATCAGATATACCTGAAGAGAGAGAGAAATAAAGGCCATGAACACACTCATCACCTGCCCCAAAAGAGCATGGTTGGAACTCCGAGACACAAAACAATTGTGGACAAGAGTGAAGACATGTCACCAGGAAACACCGACAACACTTCTGACAGTGGGGCTAGCTAGGCTCTCCACCCATAGACACTTTCAACATGTATAGTAGTTGAGAAGTTTCAGCTTGCCCGTCCTTAAAGGTCCTCAAAGGGCATAATTAGGGGTGTAGGGGGAGGAAGACAAATAGGGAATTCAGTTTTGCTAGGAGAACAATAAGGTTTTTACTACCCTCACTATGTCGGCATTTGCTAAGGATGAGATGCTTACTTACCATGGGTTAACTCCACTGGTAAGTAAGTATCTCAATGGGGGACAAGGCCACAAAAAAGTGTCAGTGGGAATTGTGGGGAGCCACTCCACACACCAGATCAAAAGGAGGTTCGCCAACATGCTTAGAAGGGCCACTTGCCCTAAGGATATTCATGGATAAATGATCAGCCTGGGATGTGGCCCCCCTAGGAATGCAGGACTTCAACCAGAAGGACAGTGCTTCAGAAAGAACACAAAGAGACAAACAGGCCAATCATCAACCAACAACTGACAATGAGAAAGGAACTGGAGTGACCAGAGAGGCCACCAAGGGAAAGGGAGGAGGGAGGATGGAGAGGACCATGCCTACAAAGGCGAGCAAACAACAAGAAAAAAAAAAAAGCCCAATATGGAAACTTTACCAATAACAAACAGTTGATTCACACATATTTTGTATATTTTCTGTATCACACAATAAGCTAAAGAAAAAGGTTAAGAAGTCATAAAGAGAAAATAGATTTATAATACTGTACTACATTGATAACAAAACTACTAGCAAATGGCCAGGCACGGTGGCACATGCCTGTAAGTGACAGCTTATGGAGTCGCGGCTGGGTCTGGGGATCGTGATTCGAGTCCCACCTGGGGCAACACAGCAATACTTAGTCCCCAAAAATTAACTGGGCATAATGGCACTCACCTGGGAAGCTAAGGCTGGGGATTGCTTGAGTTTGTGGTTCCACACGCAAAAATAGCGAAATCTTAAATCTAGTCTCAAAAAAAAAAAAAAAAAAAAAAACTACTAGCAAATGTATATCAAGAAAGTAACTGATAGGGCTTGGCTTTGTAACTACGGGGGCTGGTCCAGTGCAGTCCTCAGAAAAGGTGTCAGGAGATTAGCCTGGCATTTGTCAGTTTCAACCAAAACAGCTGCCCAACTATGGAATTTCTTCTTTTCCAAGAAAGTCTCAGTTCTGCGTTTAAGGTCTTCCAACTAATTGAATCAGGACAGTCCAGACTAAGATCTGTAGATTATAAACCTTTATCACATCTACGAAATACCTTCTCCACAATTCCTAGGAACTGGAACTAAAACAGGCTAACATAGGTGAGACAATCACAGCCTCTATTAGAGCATTTATTGTTGATTTGTAATTTTTTTCTACACACATACACATAGAAAAAAAAAGGTTGTACATTTAGACACATTCTTTTTCTTATCTGTATAAGGCTAAGACATTTTTTCTGCATGTAATTATTATCAGTGACGTGGAGCTTTGGTTCATACGATCCTCATCATCTTCCTTTTTTGTATTTATGTCCATACTCAGATTGTTCAACTTTCCACAACTCTTCTGAGGCATTTGAAAGTGGTGCTGGGTGTGGTGGCACGTGCCTGTTGTCCAAGCACTGGGAGGCAAGCGGCCAAGTATCGCTTGAGTTCATGGGTTGGTTCAAGACTACCCTAGGCAACATACCAAGACCTGGTCTCAAAAAAGCAGCTGGGTGTGGTGACAGACACCTGTAATTCTAGCTATCTGGGAGGCTGAGGCTAGGGATTGCTTGAGTCTGTGGGATCGGGACTACACCAGGCAACATAGCAAGATCTAGTCTCAAAAAAAAAAAAAAAGAAGTTAAACTTCTGACCCAAATACTCAACACTAAAATTTTGCTACTGTCCCCCAGTGCTCTCTACTGCTTCATCTCCTTAGCTGAGACTTCCTTCCTTATCATTTCTCCAAGTCCTGTGGCTTGTGTCTCCTAAGTTGTTCACTACTTGATTTCCTTATCTTTCTTCTTGCAATTACTGACCTAGCCAAGGTCTTCTCTTGAAGGAAATTTGATGACATTTCAATTTGCAGTTCTCCCCACACTGAACATCATACTCAGTTCCATCATCTCAGAACTCCCAGAGTGGTCCATACAGAAGTGACCACAACAGTGACTGCTGAGAAAATTTCTGTGCTTTCCTTTCACTAGTCAGAAAGATCAGCTCTTCAGAAGGCCCACCTAGCTTCACTCTGTCTTTACTCTGCTCCAGAACCTGAACTGAAATCAGGTGCTTACAAGCACTAGAACTAAATGAATGCAAAGAGGGACCAAAACCAAAAGAGAAACCAGTACTCTGGGTTCTTACACTCATGCACTCAATTGCAAGAAGTTTCAAAACAATAATAACACTCTTTAGTTACAAGCAAAGGGAAATCAAGAGTCCCTGGGGCCATGAGTCTGGTTACTATCCAGTCTTTAAAGTCCCACAACTATCTCAGTTCCCAAAGTCATAAAAAGATGCTGTCCTCTCACCACTGCAGGCCTAAACAGGCATTTATATAAAGTCCAGTATTCTGGCAAGCTATCCAAGTTTTCCAGGTTCCAAGTTCTCCAGCAAATTATTCTCTTATTGGAGGTCCAAATTCCAGTTTCCAAACTGAAATCGGGCCCAAAAGAAAAGGGGCAGGGGATGCCCTCCAACTTACAAGTCCCGGTCCGTATGACCTGCATGTAGCAGTTGCCGCTCAAAATGCATTTAACAACAGGGTTTATTAATAAGGGAGTTCAACAGGGAAAATGAAAAGTCCTTAAAGCCACAAGTAGCAGTTATCTTACCCCAGCCACCATTCTCAGTCCCAAAGGTCCAAAAGATACAATTCAAGATGGTGCTCCTTTGCCCCTCCAAATCTCAGAGGTTGGCACTCTGCAAAGTCCAGTCTTTCTCTGATGTCTCCAATTTCTTCTTCTCTCTCCAGTATCCTGAGCTGCTCCACTTCTTCAAGGTGCTCCCAACTTCTTCTACAATTGCTGATGCACAAATCAGCTTTCCAAATCCCTGGCCATCTCCAGCTACCAGTTTTCCAGGCCACCTTGCTGCAGCATCACACTCTCCACAGTGGCCACTCTTCTGCTGGGCTGGCCGCCATGACTCCTTGCCACCACCAGCTCACTCTTGCAGGGAACTTCTGCCCAGCCTGGTCACTCGGGCTGCTCTTTACCTGTCTGCCATTCTCTTCTCTCCTCTCCCCAAAAGTTTTCTCTCTCTCTCCCTCTCTCTTTCTCTCTCTATTTCCAAAAGTTCTCTCCCTCTCTGTCTCTTCTCCTTCCCTTTTTATCCCCCCTATTTCTGGTCCACCTTCCTGCTCCAACTGCTACTTCTGGCAGTTTAACTGCCACACCCAAGGGGGGGAGGGGCTAGCTGCCACCGCCCAAGAGGGAGGAGCACCTTGTTAACTGCCACTGTTAGGATTCAGAATCCCACCAGCTTCACGCATAACACAAGACCACGGGAGATGGAAGAGCAAAAAGCCTTTTTATTTTCAGATCGACCTGGGTCCAATCTAAGACCTTCAGACGCAGTGGCTGTATCTTAGCGGGAAGGACAGAGACCCCAAGAAAAACAGGGTTTTTATTCTCTTTCTCTCTCGTGGCCTTTAGGGTGGTTACGTGGTTCTGGCCTTATCTCTCTCTGAGTCTGTTAGTTTCAGAATTTTTTTTTTCATACTTGGCTTTTAAGCTTTGAGAAATAAGTTTTTAATTTCAGACTATTTAACACTTTCAGACTATAACACCACAGCCCGGGGGGTGGGGGGGAGAGGGATGGAGGGGTCCCCCCCACCCAGTTTCCAAAACAAAGACCTATACTTGCTTTTCTCAGTAACTTTTCATTTTTCTCTGGAATGGCCATATCCTAGGGTGCCGACCTTTCCCTGAGCTGAAGTCCTTAACAGTTTAACTGCCAGAGGCAGTGGGATGGGGGGGGGAGAAGGAGGAGGGGATTTCCCATCAGTCCCTTATGTAACTGCCTTAGTCACCAGTTATAGTTTCCCTTCACTAGTGAGGAAGATCAGCTCCTCAGAAAGCCCAACTAGCCTCACTCTGTCCCATCTTCACTCTGCTCCAGAACCTAACAATGAAATGGAGCAAACCCCAGGGAATCAGGTTGACCTGGTTTGTGGGTCCTTACCAAAACACTTAAAAATGCAAGACACAACCAAAAGAAGACTCAGGGAGAGAAATAATAATAATAACAGGATTTATTTACAGAAGGAATGAAAAGGGGGAGAGAAAGACATCGGTCCTGCATCTACTAAGCAAAGGTCAAAACCAAAGCAATACTTGGCAAGTTAGTGGTTTCTCCCCAGACACACCTCATTGCAACATAACTACCAAAAAGCTCTAACTGCTTTACAGCCTTAGCTTTGCCCCTTTCTTCCACCAGCTCCCCATTGGGGGGGGGGGTGGCCTGGAAAGCTCTACCTTCAACAGTTGAGTTGGTGATAAGCTCCACCCACTTATCTGGAGGTTGCTAGTCACTGTTCCTCTTATATAGCCACTTTTCAAAATAATAAATTTTAAGAGTACACTCTGAGTGCAGTGCACCACACTAAATTTTTTTCAGATAGTTTTTTTCGGGCATAAGGATAGTAATACATGGAGAATAGGAATTTTGATATTATGCTACAGAAACAAGAAGAAATGCTGCTGGGGCCAACTTAGACCATCCTCTGATAAACTTTTTTTCTCTGAAAACTCTTCAGTTTAAACTATTGAAAACGACATAAAGCTACTGGGTAGAAAACATTGTTTAAGGACTTCCCCAAACTCAAACCCGTAAGTCCTCATAGTGGAGAGTAATTCTTCTTAAAACAGTGTTCTCTGTAGTTGGTTTCCAGGTGACTCGTAAATCACCTCTGCTCACAGGGTTCTAGAAGTCCCTGTCTTATGTAACAATAGACCTAAGCTATCACTGCATTCTGATTTCTAGGCAAATAGGCTAGTACTTCCAGACATTCCAGTCTGAAACAGGCTTCTCTTGTGAGTGGTGGAACTTTGTCTGGCTTGATCCACTAATGGGAACGATACTAACTGGGGCCCAGGATCCCTACTTCAGTTGTCCTGGGTATGAGGCCATGAAGGTAAATCTCTCCTGTTGGAGCATGTCCTACACATCCCAATTGTTTTTCCTGTATTTACTTCTTCGGGGAATCCTGAGAACTAACCCCAGTTACTTTTCTCCCTTGTCTATTTTTAAATGCCTCAGACTCGGGTTTCTGCTCTTCCCTGGCCAACTATAAAAGTGAATAGAATCTCTGCCAACCTCCAGCCCCTGAGATATATTTGTAATAGCTTCAGGAGCTTTACATTAAAAGACATGGGCAGAAAGGGTTCTTTGCTCATTCCTTCTCTATTTCATCCTAAAATGTTAGAAGGACATGGGTATTTTCGGATTTTAATTGTACAAAGAACTGGACTGTCTTCTGTCTTGCTAGGGAGGAACCAGATGCCACAAATAGCTGGTTTTTAGTCAGGAGGAGGAGAGACTTCAGGAGAGCTGAGCTGCCACTGGAGCAGTGTTGGAAGGAGAGAAGGATGGGGCCTCTGAGTCCCCCCTTCAGACCCCCTAACTGCATATTGCTTCTTGCCTTCTGCTGTTTCAGACCTATTTCTTGATGAATGAGAATTGGGAGTTTGCACATGTTGGGAAACCATAGCTTGTGGATGACTTGGGATTGTTTGTTGTGGCCTATGAACTGTACTTGGCAAACCGTTTTTCTGCAGGGTAGTCTCTTACATCCATCATCTAATTGAAACCGGAGACACATACTGCCCCTGGGGTCTGCAGCACTTGACCTCAGAAACTGCTTGGGGCAGTGCAGACAGCAGTGGGTGGTGGGCATTATAACTACACTGTTCACCACCAGTAGCCCTGCTGGGCTCAGGTTGCAAGCAGAGGCCAGCAGATGGCAGGCAGCAGTGGTTCCCCTACCATGCCATCCCAAGCTATGAGCTACGAGTTGATTGGCGTTAAGGTCCCATCAGCCAGTCCACTGAGACTGGTAGGTGGAGAAACCCTGAAGAGGAGAAAAAGCAGGACAGGAGCCAGCTTTGGACTGACTCTCTCAGGCTCAGACTATCTGTTTCTGAGCAGATTCCTCCCCTGACCTCCTAGGAAAGGGGAGTATCCAGCAGCTGACCTCAGAAGGCAGAAAAGTAGAAAAGCTGAAGAGATCCCAAGAGCTTTGCAGAGGCTGATGAAACCCCTGGTTAATTTTTCCATGTCAGCTCAATTTTTTATCTCAAAGATTTCTATTAGATGCCATCTTATAATTTCTATTTTTTATTTTTATTTTTATTTTTTAATTTATTTTTTGAGACTAGGTCTCGCTAATTTTGTCCGTGGAACCGCAGGCTCTCGTTGCCTGGGGTACCACAGACTCAAGCAATCCCCAGCCTCAGCTTCCCAGGTAGCTGGGATTACAGGCGCGCACCACCAGGCCCAGCTATTTTTTTGGAACTAGGTCTCGCTACGGGCCCCAGGCGGAACTCGAACCACGATTCCTAGCCCCGGCCGCTTCATAGGCTGAAGCTTACAGGCACGAGCCACCGTGCCCGGCTTATCTTATAATTTCTTTATCTTTACTGATATCCACTATTTACTGCATCATGAGCCTGTTTTCCATTAGTTCTTTAAGTTTCCATAAATTCCTTGAGCACATTTTAAGACAGTTTTTTGAAATTGTTGGGGTAGTAAGTCAAATGTCTTAGGGATAGTTTCTGTTAACTTCTGTGAATGGTTCATAATTGCTTGCTTATTTTAATGCCTCATAATTTTTGTTGAGAACTGGACATACGTAACAAAGTATAAATGGCTTTTTGTTGCTGCTTGTTATAGGTTGCTTAAATAGTGGCTTTTCTAAAGCATAACGACTGTATTCTGTCCTGTGTGTGGCCATTAAAGTCTGTTCTGTTGGTTTAGTTGTCAGATGATGATTTGACAGATTTCTTAAAATACCTGGAGCCAAAATATATTTCCCCAGCCTTTGCTGGTTCAATCTATGTGAATCACTTCAATGCTTTTTAAAACTGCCTTAGCCTTTAAAAGTCTCCGTTTGTGGAACCAGAAAGTTAGCCAGAGATGGTTAGTCTTCCAGGTCTTTTCTGATCTTTTGTCCAGTCATGGGCATCCATGTGGTCTTCTAGATGTCTTGATATATGTGAAGCTTTACAAAGCCATCATCCTCATCATTATCCACTTCTCCCACACACCCAACCCTCCCCACCCCAAACTATCTCCTTAGCCTCTTCCTTGTCTGACTTTCATGGCTGTCCAATGCTTTTCCCACCTATTATCTCTTAGTTCAGGTGATGGAGGCTAGTAGATTTGTCTTTAAATGCTTTCAACATGTGACATCTGAGAAACTGCTTCTTCCCTAGGTAAAGTCCAAATCAGGTGGAACAAGGCCAACTACCAAAAATCAGCTTCTTACTTCATTTATCATCCCCCTGATGATTATAAGTCTTTTTCTTTTTTTAATATTCCAGACTTCTGGGAATGTTGATTCTGTCTTTGATATGTTATTCTTTGCTTTGGTGAAGGGGCAGAATTTTGGAGTTCCCTACTCTGCATTTTCAGCAACATTACTCTTATATAGCAAAGTTTCATCCTCCGTATACCACCTGGAAATATCTCATTTCCCTGAGAACTAAAGGTCAGAAGAAAAAATATCAGGACAAGAGAAATTCTTAGGTAATTTGGAGTATATAAGTCTTTTCATGAACTCAGTGGAGAAATAAGAGAATTGGAGAAATAATGAGTGTATTTTTAAAAAGCAGGCTCTAAAAACCAAGAATTTCTAGTCTCAGCTGAAGAACAGATATTATGTATAAATGTGTATAAATGATTTGGAAAGGCTCCTCAATGGAACAGAAAATATTCAGTCACAAGTACTCAGAAACATTCACTCCATCACTTAGTAAAGCTATTTTCACATACTGAGTCATTTATATTGGAATATATGACATACATTTGTGTAATTTTTTTTACCAGTATCCAATTACCCCAATCTAAACAGCAATTCATAACAGCAGGACTTGAAAAATTATCAAAGAACAACAGAAAACCCAGAAGTCTGTGTTTTATGAGTTCAATGTAAAAACTATACTCTATGCCATTTGAAATAAGACTGACATAGAATTTATAACCAAATAATCTACAATTTGAATGAAAAATCACTTTCCTGGCCTATTTTAAAGACACTACCCTAAGACTTCTTTTCAAAGGACTCCACTTGAAAATGTTTTTTTTTTTTTTTAATTATTGTACTTGAATATGGGCTGTAAAACCTGCTCTTTTATCCCATTTTCTGAAATACGTGAAGGATTCATGTTCCAGATCTTCAAAGATTTAGCAAATTTGGATAAAATATTTTATTTTCACATGATCTGGAAGAAAAATATATAATCCAAAAGTACATTTTGAGTTAGCAGAACAAAAACAGAGCAAGAGAGGGAGAGGAGGGTAAAATTGTGGGAGGGATGGGCACAAGAGATTAAGATGATGGTTCACAGGTGATAAGGTAGTGTGAGAACCTTGGGGTAGACAAAGATGTAAAATACACCTATGTGTGCAATCAATTTATTTTTATTTTATTTAAAAGACTAGGTCTTGCTATGTTGCCCAGATGCCGCGAACTCAAGTGATCCCAGCCTCAGCTTCCCAAATAACTGTGATTACAGGCGCCCGCCACCGCACCCAGCTGCTTTTTCAAGACCAGGTCTTGCTATGTTGCCCAGAGTAGTCTCGAACCTGCAAACTCAAGTGATCCCAGGCCTCTTGCCTCCCAGCACCTGGATTACAGGCACGTGCCACCACACCTGGTCTGTGTAATCAAGTTTTTAAAATAAAATTTTCAAAAAGCACAAAAGTACATTTTGAACAAACTTAAATAGAAAGTCATCTTCCAGAGTCATTTTGTCAAGAACATTGCATGGGACTTACATCCTTAGAAGCCTATGTTTTCAAAGAAAAATCTAGCATAGGGCTTATGTTCAAAAGAGTTCAATTTGAAGAAATGAACTTTAAAACTGTCATTTTGGGTTGGAGGAGAACTCTGGGAGAAAACCTAGTGTAGGATTTATGTTTAATAAACTACATATTATTAGTAAGCTTTTATAAAAATCTTATAGCCACTTTCAAAAACAAATCTCCACAGGTTTTATCTCAACCCTCCCCCTCCCCTCACACACACAATTTAAGGACATTTGGATATAACATTACATATTGAGGGCACTCTGGAAGAAAATCTGGCATAGAAACTGTCCAAAATACTTCACTATTTGAGCTGATTTGAAAAATCACATTTCTAGGTTATTTGGAAGGAAAGTGTTGCTTATGACTTAGGTACGAAAGATCTCAAGTGAACTAGAATTAGAAATCACTTTCTGCATGTTATAAAAGAAAAAAATCTTGATATAGGGTTGAGTTCTAATAATTCCTGCAATTTTAAGTTTTGAATGAAAATACTCCATTTCTAGGACATATGGTGGCATACCTGATATGTGATTCATTTCTCAAAATTACACTGTTTATATTGCATTGAAACAATACTGTTTCTTGTTCATTTGAAAGGAATATTGGACAAAGGGTTTGTATTCCCACAAACCCATGATTTGGATGAATTTGGACTTGGAAAAAGTGTATTTCTAGACCATTTTATAAATAATGTGGTATGCAATTTATAACTACATCATCCTAACAATTTGAGCAAATCTAGATGAAAAATCAAATTTTCAAGGTCATTTTAGAAAAACCTGTTTCCAAAACCAGTAAGACCAAGTGAATTTGATTAGAATTCAAGATCACAGTATTTTATTGCCAGGAAAACCTCACTTATTGTGTAAATTTGAATGAAAAATGCCTTCTGGGCTGTTTTAGAGGAAAAATCATGTTTTTTAGGTTTAAAAACTAAACAGTGAATTTGGATGCAAAATTGTACTTCCTGGGCTATTTTGGAAGGACAGTCTGTTGGGCTTATGGTCCAAAAATTTCACTGCTTTGGTAAGTGATTAAGTTTTGAAATTGGGGAGTATAAGTCCTCCTTTTAACTTAGTTCTCCTAAAAAATGTTCTATTGTTTGTTTCTCCTAAGACATAGTGAATTGTTTATAGTGTTCTCAGACTGTCCCCCAGTCTCTTATTAGTTCACTTGTAGGTTGGAATGGGGAATTGCCTTTCTCTCCTATAGGCTTTTCTTAGCTCTCATCAGGCTTAATCAGTTCTGCAAGATTCCTGGGATCCTGAATATAGTTGGCCATTTAATTTTCTCAAAGAATTACCCTAGATGTCTAACAAGTGGAGTATGCATGAAGCAGTAGAGCTAGGAGTGGTTGGGTCTCATCCATGTTCCTGGTGGTCTGATATGGTATGATTGGAGAGTCAAGGCTCTGAGATCAAAGACTTCTTTGGTCAGTGCTGGAAGACCAGGCCCTGGGACTGCAGTGCAGGGGGCAATGTATTATAAAGGGGATCCCAGAATGGGAGGACCAGGGTTAGAGTAAGAAGAAACAGAAAAGGTGGTAATGGGATGATTCAGCAAATTCAAGGATTTAGATATTTGAGAGCTAGGCTAAAAGAAGCCAAGGGAACAGAATAGTTGCAGGTGAAACTGGGCCACAAGAAGCCATAGTTTCTGGAGGAACCAGAAAGATTCCCTCTCCTCACCTGAAATCCCAGAATACAATCCCTGGAATCTCTCCCAACACATAGACTTTCTTTTTATTTTTTTGAGACTAGGCCTTGCTATGCTGCCCAGGGTAGTCTTGAACCAGTGGACTCAAGTGCTCCCTGGTCTCAGCCACCCAGTGCTGGGATTTTACGTCATGCGCCACAACGCCCGGCCTAGACTTTCTAATAAATACACAAGTAGCTCAGTTCTGTGTCTACTAAGGAATTGCATCTTTATGCAACATAAGAACTCTCTTGAATTGAGTTCAAGAGAACAGTATCACCCTTTTCCTCCTAACTTGACAAATAAGTGAATGAGGCACACAATCAAATTTACAGATTTATAAAGAAGCAGTTTATTAGAACAAAAGGCCACAAAACATGGAGAGAATTCATGTGGAGAAAGTAAACTAAGTTCTTTGACCCTTATGGAATGAAATATTTTTTTAACTCCATTTTATGAAAATGTAAGAATTCTGATAATTTAGTCCTTTTGACCATCTTCACTTTCAAAGAGTGTGTAAAGGGTCAGAAGACTGCTCTGAATAGGCCTCAGGGTCAGGTTGCAGTGGTGGTTTGTGGTGAATAGATTTCATTTTTCTGTGTCTGATGAGGTGAGACTTCTGGCTAAAGCCTTGCCCACATGTTTTGCATACATAAGGTTTCTCTCCTTGGTGCGTCATCTGATGTAAGATAAGGTGTGACTTCTGGATAAATCCTTGGCCACACTCTCTGCATACACAAGGCTTCGCTTCTGAGTGTACCCGTTTATGCGTGATTAAAGCTGATTTATTGCTAAAGCCCAGTCCACACTGCCTGCACATATAAGGCTTCTCCCTCAAGTGTTTCCTCTTGTGTCTGATGAGGCCTGCCTGGTGACTAAAGCCTCGCCCACACTCCCGGCACACGTACGGTTTTTCCCCTGAGTGTGTCCTCTGGTGTGCAATGAGGTTTGACTTCTGGCTGAAACCTCGCCCACACTCCTCACACACCATGGGCTTTTCCCCTGAGTGTGTCCTCTGGTGTCTAATGAGATTTGATTGCTGACTGAAGCCTCTCCCACAATCCTTGCACACAATGGGCTTATCCCCTGAGTGTATGTTCTGGTGTCTATTGAGGTGTGACTTCAGACTGAAGCCTCGCCCACATACCCCACACACATAAGGCTTCTCCCCAGTGTGTGTCCGTCTGTGTGAGATGAGGGTTGAATTCTGGCTAAAGCTATGCCCACAGACTCCACACACATAAGGTTTCTCCTTTGAGTGTGTTCTCTGGTGATTGACCAGCGTTGTCCTTTGCCTAAAACATCGTCCACACTCCTTGCAGGCGTAAGGTTTCTCCCCAGAGTGTGTCCTCTGGTGTGAGATGAGGTTTGACCGGTCACTGAAGCCCAGTCCACAATCACTGCATACGATGGTCTTCTCCTCCAAGTGTGTCCTCTGGTGTCTAACGACAGCTGACTTCTGGCTAAAGCCTTTCCCACACTCCCGGCACACATAGGGCTTCTCTCCTGAGTGCGTCCTCTGGTGTATGATGAGGTTTGACTTCTGACTAAAACCTCGACCACACTCATTACACATATAGGGCTTTTCTCCTGAGTGTGTCCTTTCGTGTATGATGAGGGTTGACTTCCGGTTAAACCCTCGTCCACACTCCCTGCAAACAATAGGCTTCTCCCCTGAGTGTGCCTTCTGGTGCCTGGCCAGGCTTTTCTTTAGACTAAATCCTTTCTCACATACCCCACACACGTAAGGCTTCTCCCCAGAATGTATCCTTTGGTGACTAAGCAGGTTTGTCATCTTGCTGAAGCCGAGTCCACACTCTCCACAATTGACTGTTCCAAATCCTAAAACTTCTATTCTCTTCAACAGCTTGTCAGTGTCCTCAGGGGTCCCAGTCTGAGTTGCGCTGGTCTCTATTTCCGCCTCTCTGATGCCATTCCGAGAGCTAACAGGTTGCCTTTGGGGTGGCCTGGAGAATGCTCCGAAAGTCCTTTTCTTTGTCTTTTCAAACAAAAGCCTGGTGCCTTCTCTCTCTCGACCTTCTGCTTTATCATGCCAGGAACTCTGATCAGAAACGTGCATCTGCTGCTTCTGGTCCCTGGGGCCTGGATCCCTTGGCTGGACATGGCTGTCTGCACATAAGCATGTGAAGATCCAGGGGGGATGACTGTGCAGCATATGCTGCACGTTGAATTTCTGACTGGAGAAATCCAGAGGGCAGAAAGGACAGAGGTGGAGCTCTGGCTTTGGCTCTGCTGCAGAGGGAAAAGTGTGGGTCAGAACTAAGATTCGGTAGCAGTCTGGACAATCCTGCCTAGGCGACTGGTAAGACTTAATTTCCTTAAAAATCCTTAAAACTAAGGGAGGCAATCAAAATTTTCTTTATATGAGCTACTTTTCCAGTGTATCACATCTTCCATAAATAATCCAGAAGATCCACTCCTAAGCTTTTTCAATGATGAGGCTTTAAAGCACGGTGGTGAGCCCGGCTAGCTCAATCGGTAGAGCATGAGACTCTTAAAGCACAGTGGGTAGTTTCTGTCCTGTGAATAGGGTATATACAGCAGTCTTTCCCCATCCCTCACTATAATTGCCCTTGAACTCACACCACCTGCACTTATATAAGCCCTACACTCTGTTGTAAAAGTATCTCTCTCTCCTCGCTCTTCTCTCTCTCACCCCCTCGTTCACCCTCATCAGCTGCCAACAGCTTTGTGCCATTTGCATAGTATTCTCCACTCACCTGGACAGGAGGCAGGTGGGCATTTTCTCTCCTCTCCCCAGGTTTCCTTCCCTTGTTCCAGTTGGGTGATGAGTTCGGGTTTAGAAAATGGAATTCCTGCTCAGAAGAAAACAAGGTGACTCTGGGTTACTTAAGGCCAATTCTAGAACTCAAAGTGAAACTGGGTAGGGAACTTTAAAAAGTCGTACAAATAATCTAAGAATACTGCAATAGAAGGGAAGAATGGGTAAGGTAGAAGAGGATGAGAGAACATTGATCCTGCTCCATGCTGGACAGCAGAATACCAATCTCATTTACAAACAGAGTCCCTGCCTGGAGGTAAAAAAGTAGAGAAATACAGCCTCTCTCTCTCTCTCTCTCTCTCTCTCTCTCTCTCTCTCTCTCTCTCACAAACACACACAAAGTCAAAAAGGAAGACAGCTGCTTCAAGCAAGTGTAGTCTAATAAAATGTCCACAAGAATGTGAGTCCTAAGAGATACTGGGCTTACCAAGTGACATCAGGTTGCTGTAGTTCTCCAGCATCACCTCCCGATACAGGGACCTCTGAGCAGGACTCAGCAGCATCCACTCCTCCTGAGTGAAATCCACAGCCACATCTCTGAATGCCATGTGTGCCTGGAACATAAAACAGCCCTGCTCACCTGGGAGCCAGCCTTGCCTACAACTCTGAGAGAGAGATATTGGGTGAAGGTTGGCCTGAAAGGGGCAGGGGTATATGAATATCTAGATCCTGCCTTTTGAGTGTGACTGTGAGTCACACCATATGGTCTGAGACCTTTAAAGCCCCATTGCTATTTAGCCAGTACTTGTGATTCTATACATTTAAGATCCAGCGTAGATCATTTTGAGGTATACATTTAAAGAAGAGTTCCTAACATTCGGGTAACTTTAAGTCTAGGTTGAGAGAAGAACAAACATATCAAACAAAGGTAAAGGAACAGTCTGAGCTTTAAAATTTTTAAATCATATTAGTATTGAAGCATCTGAGAGGCACAGTTCATATAATCTAATGGCAACAATTAAAGTACAACTCAGTTTTTCTCCTAAATGCCCCAGCCTATTGACTGTCTCAGACCCCAGAGACACAGCAGGAAGTGGTAAAGAGCACAAACTTGAACCATATTACCTGCACTAGGGCTCACCTCTGCTATCAACTAATGGCTTGATTTTCTCACCTGTAAAATGTGGGCAACGTTAAACTTCTAGCTTCACTCTGGGGACTCAGAATGGACTTTCCTGGCCACCCAGTTTACAAACTTAACTCACATTCATTCTCCTCACCTTACTATTTCACTCTTTTTTATCTCCCTAAAACCATTTTTAAATGAAGGACACACTGGAGCAGACAACAGAGAGGCTTTGTGAGAAAGGCCTGGGAAATGAGTCTTGAATGAAGGGCAAGAGTCAAAGGAAAAGGAAAGTTCAAGTCTTCCAGACAAGGCATGTGGAGAACAAGGAAGAGGACAGTGAGCCAGGGATGACAGGACGCACACAATGTGGACGAGAGACCACATTGAAGGAATTAAGGCATCTAGTAGTAGGATACAGAATAGGTGGAGGGCAGCAGCTTGCAGAACTTTTATTTTTAGTGTGGTAAAAATACAAAATTTTAACTTTTAATCATTTTTCAGTGTACAGCCCAATTTTACTTTTGTCTTGTGGCATAGGTTTTTTTTTTTTTAATATCCAAGAAATGTTCAATTAAATCCAACTTCATGAAGCTTTCCCTCATACTTTTTTTTCCCCCCTGAATCATATATTTATCTCTTATCTTTTAGGTCTTTGATCCATTTTAAGTTCATGGTTATATATGTTCATAGCCAAGAGTCTACCTACAGTCTTTTGCACAAAGTTAAGAGTTTCCCCAGCAATATCTACTGAATAGATTCAAAGTCTTGATATTCTTGTCCAAAGTCATCCAACCTATGTCTGTAATTTTTTATTTCTGGATTTTCCATTATATTCCATTAGTCTGTGATCTCTTTCTATGCCAGTACCAGAGTCTGGGTTACTGTAGCTTTGCAGTAAAATTTGAAATCAGAAAATGAATATTCCAACTTTATTCTCTTTTCCGAGATTCTGGCTATTCATAGTACCTTGAGATTTCATATCAGTTTTATGATAATTTTTTTATTTCTGAATAAAAATGTGGAGGATTTTGATATGGATTACACTGAATTATTTTAGGTACAATCTTCATAACAACACTTTTTTAATCCAAAAATACAAGATATATTTCTATTTGTTTCTTCTTTAATACCATATTCTGGTTTTGCCTTTTAAATAGTCATCTTAATGAGTATGGAAGTTTTTTCTTACATGTAAGATGATTTATATCAGTTAGTTTTACTTCCTAATATACCCCTTTGGTTTCTTTTTCTTTCCTATTTGCTTTGGCTAAAATCTCCAATACCATCTTCAACAAAAATAGATGTACTTGCCTTAAACTTAATTTAGAAGAAAAGCTTTTAGTCTTACACATGGAGCTGTGAACTTTCCATAATGTCCTTTATTGTACTGAGTAACTCCCTTCTGAAACTGAAGTCAAGTATAACTTAGAATGCCTTAATTTCTCTCTTACTTTTGAAAGACAGTTCTGCTAGATGTAGGATTCTTAATTGAAAGGTTATCTTCTTTCATCACTTTGAATATCCCACTGCCTTCAGTCCTCCAAAGTTTATGATTAGAAGTTTCCCTATAATACTAAAGACCTAATGTATGTGACACTTCTCTCTTGCTGTTTTCAAGATTCACTGTTGCCAATGGCTTTTGAGGGTTGGATTGTAATGTATCTTGGTATGGGTATCTTGAGAATTTGAAGTTCATTTAGCATTTTGGTTCCTAGGTTTTTATTATTTCCAATTTGTTCTTACATCATCTTCTTGACTTTGACTTCTGCTGGATCTTTAAGACATCCATTTTCAGTCTTTGTCTAATAAGTTAAGCATTAGTCCTTTACCATGGATTTCTTTTTCTCCCCTTTGAATAAGTTATAGTCATATTTCTTTCTATATCTTATGATTTTGAGAGGGTTAAAAATGGGATATCTAACTCAGATTCCTCAGGATTTGCTGATGCTTCCCCTTTATCCCACCCCTTTCAATTGTTAAGGGTATCTCCATACTCTGAGGTTCAACCTGGGATGTATATTTAAGGTTTTATTTTCTAATCCTGTACTTTTTCACAGGCAGTAAGCGGTAACTTTCTAAATCCCCCCATAAATGTAGTTGATTTCTAATGGCCCCAGTCCAAAAAGGTCTAACTCCCAAAAAGAGAAAAGTGAGAGTAGGATTGGGAAAAACAGGATGTAGCTCTGTAAATCCTCAACTTCAGTAAGTGGGAGTTTTAACAATGGTAACTCACTTCTGTGATCAGAAATAGCAATTAGTGACCAGAACAAAGATCTGCTGTATTTGGAGGACAAAGTCCTTATTGCCCACTCTGGCTATCGTAACCTGTAGCAAGTTGTCTCAGAATGTGCCCAGTGCTCTGCCATGGCTGAAGGACAGGGAATGAACAGTAGGTACTGCACTGAAGAAGAGTGAAACTGTGGTTTGCCCTCTAAGCTTTCCTTTGAAAGCTTAGAGACTTGAGTCCAAAATAGTAGAGATTCTACAGTATAACTGTTGTCCAGGAAGAAATAGATTTGGCAAGACTTGAGTCCAAAATATACTGTAGAGATTCTACAGTATAACTGTTGTCCAGGAAGAAATAGATTCCTGATATTTCCTACTTGATCATCATCCTTGACATCACTTGTAGTTTATAGACATTTTGAAGCTCAACAAAGGAATGCAGACTCTATCCTGTCTTGTAGAATTGAGCATTGCTGAGAGTTAACTACATGGTGAATGATCAAGTCACAGTTGAACAGGTTGTCGGTAAGATAAGTCATACTTCCAGGATTAGAGCGTTGAACTCTGCCAGCTATGGCAGATAGAATGTGTACATCCTGCGATAGCCAGTATGGAAATGCAGGAAACACTCACCATTACCCTGGCTTTCCGGGACCCTGTGGCCATTTTTTCCTGGTATCCCTAAAGAAGGATATCTCAGAAGGCAGATCTGGGTAAGGAAAACAGAAATGAGAGGGTGTCAGGTGGAAATGCTCTCCTCATGAGTGTGGCAGGGCCTGCTCTACAACCCCACAATGTGGTAAGAGGGAGCACAGTGTTAACAGCTGATGTTATACCAGGTTCCTGGGAAATGGTCCTAATAGTTAAGCCTTTAGCAGGCTGAGTCTCAACAAACTAAATACAAAAAAAAAAAAAAAAAGATAACAAAATGGCAGAATAGAGGTTGGGGTTGTCTCCTCCTTTAAAAACAACTATAAAAATATAGTAATTGCACTAAGATTTAGAAGTTTCCCAACAGCCTGATGGCCTTCCTATAGAGGATTTACATTAATAGTTTGTAGCTTACTGCAGATAAGGAGAGGAGGCAAGGGAATTGTGGTGAGGAAAGCAGATAACACAGTCAACAGAAAAGGCTGAAGAATTGCTACCCAAGTACCTGCAGGGCTTAATGAATTTTCTGAGAGGGGAATTTCAGGAAGAGAGTGCATGTATGCATGGGCATGGGACTAAGAAATTTACTTTCGTGGCTTAATTTCACTATATTTATACATATTTTGTTAGTGTTTGAAAGAATTCAGAACAGTCTAAAGATTTTTAAGTAAAAAGTTTAGTTCTCTTTCTGGACTCTGCCCCGGCAATTGCTTTCTCCAGAGCAATTGCTGTTTAATTGTTTGGTGAGTACTCTTTGATTTATACCTTCATCTCTTCATTCTCATTCATATTTCAGTATATGTACAAAAAATGTTACCTTCCCATAAATAATAAGCCAGATGTATTGTTATGTGACTCATTTTCATTTACTACCTTGGAGCTATTTGAACACTAGTAGTCAGAGGGCTAGCTTCATTCTTTTTTATTGTGTCATACTATTTCCATGAGCACACCACTTTTCTTAACAGAATATCAATCTGTCAATTGACAGTAAGATTGTGGTATTGATCACCAATAAGATTACAAGCAACACTTTTTGGTATATGTATCAGTATTTTTGCTAATGGAGTAGAATTACTGAATTTAATATTTATATTGCCAAACTGCCCTCTAAAGGCATACTTTGTGATGCCAAAAGCACATACAAGAGTACTCTTGGCTAACCTAAGTAAGAATGTAAACTGTCTTGAATTACTAGTGTATTAGATTTCAAAAAAAACCATTGCTTTTATTTGCCTTCAAGTCAAGAAAAGAAAGAAAAAAATAACAGGAAAGGAAAACAGAGAAAATACTTTTAAAAAGAAGAATTAGTAAATTAAAAGCCAGTAGCATTAGATTCTGATACTGACAGTATGCCCTTTTGTCACTAACTATAAATCTTAATCAAAATAATATGTAAAGACAATACCATCAGAAATGGTCAGAAATTGGAATGGATATGACCTTTGAAGGAAGGGGTGTACGCTCTGAGACCTGTGAGACCACATAAATCCGTGTTTATGTGGTGAGACTAGTACTTAACTGTTTTTTCATCTGAGGCTATCTCCTTCAGTTCATGTGACCCACCAGAACAGATCAAAAGCCTGCAGCTTCCAGACTTTCTAAAACCTATGTTTTAAAATCCTAACAGAGTGGGAGCAACACAGCATGGAGTCTCTAATCTATATGTATACTCCTCCTAAAATCTTTAAATGAATCTAGCAGTTCCCATTTATTCATGGTTTCACTTCCCACAGTGCATAAATATATATTTTGAGAGACACCACATTCACATAACTTTCATCACAGTATAGAATTGTTCTATTTTTATTAATTACTCTTAATCTGTACCATTTTATAATTAAACTTTATCCTAGATAGTGTGTGTATATATAGGGAAAAAAACAGGTTCAGTACCACCTACAGTTTAGGCATCTACTGGTAGACTTGGAATACATCTCCCAAGGATGGGGGACTAATGCTCTTAAATATGTGTTAAGGATGGGGGACTAATGCTCTTAAACACGTGTTTTCTTTTGACATTAGATCTTACTATGTTGCCAGGAGTAGTCTCAAAACCAGGGACTCAAGTGATTCCTAGCCTCAGTCTCCCAAGTAGGTAGCTGGGATTATAGACAGGCACCACCGCGCCCAGCTCTGCTCTTAAATATGTTAACTTAAGACAACAAAGCAGTGGACAAACACAGCTGTGCAGAGCTGTGCATGAGCTATGCAGAGATTTCAGCTACTGTTCACAGTAACTAGCCTTGAGATATCAAGGCTAGAGTGTAAGTGCAATCAGGTAAGAGAAGATTGCTAAACACCGTCATTAACTTCCACCGAAACACAAACAGAAGCAGTGGACACAAAACACCACACTTGTAGCATAACCAGAGAACATTCCAATTTCGAATTACCTACAAATAACCTATTTAAAAACAAAAGGAGAGCTAGTAAGCCAGTGTGCCTTCTCCCACACCACCCTTATCAAGCCATTGGGGAGTACAAAAGCTGCTCAGGGGAGAAAGACTACATGTTAGAGACAGAGGCATTAACATCAGATTAACGTTGACTGAAAACAACCATCACAAAGGATGCGTGGCAAAAAATGACAAAAATCATCGAAAGCAAGACAACAATGGAGCTACATTTACAAGAAACTTAAACTATGAATCAATTTTATAACCATCCAAGGCACCCTTTAAAAAATCATAGAAAATATTTTACACACGCAAAGCTTGGCCAATTTTAAACCATGAGCTGTTTTGCAGAAATCTACTGAAAGAGAAATCTAAAACACAATGACAAAACAGGGAAAACGTCAATGAAAGGACAGAAGGTGGGCATTTAGTATATGACACTGTAGACCAAGGTTCACATTAGCCGTGTGGAAATGAGAAGAAAATATGTATTAATGACATATTGCTATATTTCCTGGTAAAGTAAATATATCACTAAAATGGGAGAAGAAAGAGGGGAAGAGTAAAGTTCATTAAACACTGCAATAGTTAATGGAAAAACAAAATTAAATTACAGAATTTCTAAAAAAAATAATGAAAATGTATGGGATTCATTGAAAACAGCAAGTAAAGAGAGTTCACAGCCTTAACTGAAATTGGGTGGCAAAACAGGCAGAACAAATAACCAAACTTGCAAAGGGGAGCAGCTGGCCCTTTAAGGTCAGCCACACACCAGGTTCTTCCCAGCCCTTAAGAGGGAGGCAGAAACAAATTTACTTAATAAAAGACAAATGAGACAAGAGTCACTGAGGGGTACAAGGGAACCCCTTTAGGAATCTTACCACATAGTCCAGTCTCTAGTGCAAAGCACATATGGCTGCAACAACCATGTGTGTCCACAAAATGGTGACTGCCCCACCTTAAGCGGGATAAAGAGTTAAGATGGCACCACTGCTCCTTCTTCAAAGACACAGCTCCACTCACTCCAAGCCAGAAGAAGCCAAGATGGCGTCGTGGATCCTTCTCCAAAAGCAGGAGATTCAAATCCAATGAGGAAAACCAGGATGGCGTCATCAATTCTTCTCCAAAAGGTACAGCTCTGGCATTCTTTCAGCTCCAACTCAAAAGTGGCCCCACATCAGCAAAACTCACTCCATACAGCAACACAGCAAACACTTCAGATGTCTCATGTTGAAAACAGCAACACAGCAAACTCTCCTCAGTTCTCCAGAAGACTTCCAAGCGTTGCAGTTTCAAAATTAAACCAGTTTTCAAGTACGTTTCCAAGACAGCTCACACGGGTCACAAGTTTCTCCAACATGGTTCCTCGGGTTTTTCACAGGCCCACAGCTTGGCTTCCTTCCCTCTCCTGCTGCCCCACATGGCAGCGGCAGCTCTGAGGCCTCTAGCCTCCCTGCTGCTCCTCTCTGCTCCTTACTTCTCCATTTTTCTCTGTCCTCTTCTGTTCTCTGTTCTGTCTCCTTCCATGTCTTTTATTCTCTGCCCCCTCCCTGATCCTGTAATCCTCTTTAACTTCCCTTCTCCAAATCTCCACCCACCAATGCTAACAATAGCTATTTTAATATATCAACACCAGTACTGGGGGCCAGACAAGCTATGCTCTTGGGAGTTCTGGGATACAATATAAAAATAAAAACTTCACTCCTCTGCCAATAAGACCACAAAGAGGAGTTAATTTTAAGCCATTATATTTTGGAATAGTTTGTTGTAGTCAATAATCACAAGCCTTCCAGACATGCAGTCAATAATCAGAACCCTTCCAGACACGCTGTACCTTCTCTTGCCTCAGCTTTCTTAATGTCAAAAGAAAGCTGTGTACCCAAGCACCATAACTACTTTCTTACCAATGCCATCAAATCAATTATCAAGGCCAACTGATACCACTTCAAGAACTCTCTAATTCCTCCCCAACTCCTCACCAGTTGGATATGAGAAATATGACAACAGTTCTTCCCAATAGTCTGTGCAGATCATCCTCCAGCATCTTAGTCTCATCCATTGCTCTCAGAATTAGCCCTATGTACACAAGGTTGGATATGTGCTCATTTGGTAAATATTTATTTAAGCATCCTGCTACGATAAGCATGATTTCAGACATAGAAGAACAAAGAAAAACATCTGCCCTCATTGACATGAAAGTCTAGAGGAGGAAGACATTAATAAATAAAACATCAGAAAATAATGATAAAAAGAAATAAATTAAGGAAGAAAAAAGCACCAAGTGGAATGCGGTTGTTTGTTTTGTTTTTGTTTTGAGAAGACTAGGTCTTGCTATTTTTGCAGGCTCTCGTTGCCCAGGGTACCACAGACTCAAGCAATCCCCAGCCTCAGCTTCCCAGGTAGCTGGGATTACAGGCATGCACCACCACACTCAGCTATTTTTTTTTTTTTTTTTTGGAACTAGGTCTCGCTACAGGCCGCAGGTGGGACTCAAACTGCAATCCCTAGCCCCAGCCGCTTCATAGGCTGAAGCTCACAGGGACGAGCCACCGTGCCTGGCTTGGAATGAGGTTTTGAAATTTAAAATAGTGATTAGGAAAAGCTATGCTGAGATGACTGAATAAAATCTGAAGGTTGTGAGGCAGTGAGTCAGGTGGGGAACTTTGAAAAGAGAGTTCAGACACTGAGACAGATTGGTAGAATTGAATTGAAGTGCAAATGTAAGGGAAGATCAACCTGGAAGATAATGGTTCTGACTTGAAATTAGAAGTGGCTGGAGGATTTTAAGCAAATGCATGGCATTTGATTTACAATTTAAGTGATTCTTCTGATTACTGTAGTGACTTGGTTAATGCAGTGACTACCTTAAGGGAGACCAAGGGAAGAGGCAAGGAGATCACCCAAGAGTTACTGTCATCTAGGTGCAATGGTGGCCTGGATCATGCTGGAAGTAACAGAGGTTGGAAATTTGGGCTCTAGTCCAAATCTTATTGTGGATAGTATGTTATGAGCAAGAAAGGAGCCAAGGTTGACTAAAGTTTTGAGTCTTAGCAGTGCGAAGGAAGGAGTTGTCATGTCTTTGTTCCCTTTTAAAATTGTCTGTACTCCATTGAGGTGGAGGGGTGGGGAAGAAAGGAATTAATTTGTTGTTGAACATATTCAGCCTGGAATGCCTGTGAGATACTGAGGTGGAAATGTGAAGCAAAGAACAGAAAAGAATTTGGCAGGTATAGAGTTGTAAGTAGAGGTCCACCCCAAAACTCAGAGAGATGGTAAGCATCATAAGAGGGAGAAAATGTAGCCAGAAAAGGAGACAGATAAATCAGCAGCTTGTGAAATAGGAAGAAAACCTGAAAGCCAAGACAACCATGTAAAAGGATATTTTAAAGAGGACGTATATAAGACCATTGGTGACTTTGACAAAAATATATATTGGTAGAGTTGAAAAAAATTGCATTGGAATATTTAAAAGACAATGGAAGGATACAAATGAAGTCAGAAAATATAGACAATTCTTTCAGGGGTTCAGCTCTACAGGGGAGAAAACAGATAGCTTGATGGAAATCATGGTCAATGTTTTGCTCAAAACTTTGAGTGGGCTCCTCTTGTCCTCAGATCAAAACCACACCAATAAAGCCCAACTCATCTTTACAATTGGTCTCCTCAAGTGAAAATCTCTCCCAGCTAGCAAGAATAATGACTGGTGTCTTTACATGTATTAGCCATTTTGTCTAACCAAGTGCCAGGTATTATGTGAGTAACCCAAGAAGAGCAAAGATAAGGCACTGAACATTCAAGACATCACCTCAGTGAGATAAGCAACTCATAACCATGAACTCTAGACTCCCGATGTATCTGGTATTCTGTGAAAGGGAGAAGGGGACATCCAAGAATGTTCTTTAGTGGGATCACATCTAAGTTTAATCAAAGGTGTTTATACTAAAGCAGAAAGGCACAGAGAAATAAGAGTATAAAATGGAACATATTTCTATGCAGCTATAAAATATGGCCTGGGAGGAGTAGCTCATAGAAGAAACAACTGAAAAGGTCATCTGGAGAAGTTGAAGTAATTATTCTAGCTAATAATGACTGCTTTTCACCAGGTGCTCTAACCTCATCACATAATGTGAGGTAAATACCATCATCATCCCCATTTCATAGATGAGAAAAAGGCAGCTCAGGGATGTCAAGTAATATGGTCCTGGCCACACAGTTTGAATACAGTGAAGTTGAGAATGGAACCCAGACAGTCTGACTCTGGAACTGAAAAAGTAAACAAAAGAATAGGGTTGAATAGGAAGATCAGTATTTGTATCTCAGGAGACCAACTCAAGAGGTATAGACAAAGACTGCAAGGACCAAAAAAAAAAACCATGTTGAATTCCAGGTACATCTCCCTCTCCTGCCTGTGACAAAATGGTTCTTTCTTAAAAAAAAAAAAAAAAAAAAGATAATTTTAAAACAATTTGAACAATAAATATACATTTTACTGACTGTGACAATAAAATTGTAGTTACACTAAAACAAGCAGTCTTTATGTGTTAGAGATACCTACTGAATTATTTTCAGGGGAATAACAATCATGCAAACATGACCAATATTGTATGAAAATTATAAAAATTAAAAACTAAAAAAACACAACTATTTGCAGAGAAAAGATAAGACTAGCATTTGCTACAAATTGATCTAAAAGAAAAACTAGAGAGGGGACTAGATAGAACAAAAAAATGTATATTGGTAACTTTGCAGGAGACAAGGCCTGGGAGTGAGCAGTTGGGAAAAATGCTGAGAAGGAATGCTAGGACAATATGGAAGGATCAGGAATGAGGAAACCAAGTCCAAAATATAGCCTTGGTAAAATCGTCACCTTTACAACAGACCTTGTTTCCTGGAGAAACAGCTGGAGCTCTGATTCCAGAATGGGACACTGTAGCGTAGAAGCGTCAAAAAAAGGCTATCCATAGTTCAGTATGCAAGAGGTTAATGACACCCACCTGAAGCTGGACTGTCAGGAGCCCAGTGTGTCCTCCTCCTGCCCACCAGTAATCCTCTCTGGAAAGGCAGGAGCTACCCAAGAAGCAGGAATGTCTATCACTGGAAATACTCAAACTCCGCCAGGGTAGAGCGTTTTCTTAAAAGGCATCAGGAATGGACCTGCCACAGAAGAAAAGATTGTGTGCACCCTACTTAGAGCAGGGCTGGGATGTGGGCTGTGAACAGAACCTGGTGCTGACACTGAACACGAGCTTATCTTCTCTCACCTTTGTTCTCAATAAGGAGAGTTAATGCTTACTGGCCGCTGAGCATAAACCAACTGTCCTGGAACTGTAGGAGTTATATACCTCATAGTGTCTTGCAACAACCCAAAGTAGTACCTTATCTACATTTTATAGATATGGAAATTGAGGTACAGTGCAGTCCCTGTTTTGCCTAAGGTGACCGTTATGTGACAAGCCTTGATGAAATCTGGTTGTGGAGGGCCTGCTGACAATAAATAATAAAGGTAGTGACAGAAAACCCCTGCAGGTTGTAAGGATTCTCAGTGTATTCATTCTGATATGAACCAAGACTGATCACTGGGTGATAAGTTTTGAATCTGGGTGATGGGTCTATGAAGTTCTATCTATTTCTGACTGAAATGTCTCTGGGATAAAGAAATTTAAATGAAACTTAAAACCCCAAAGCCTGGCCTCAGCAAAGATGTGGGAATTATGATTCCTGTGGTCAAAGACTGTTCTGTGGGACCCTTAGAAAACTTGCCCAGTGAGGGCCTCTTCCTTCAAGACCTAAACCCAGGGGGAGTCCAGTCAAGATGCTACCATAAGGTCGCACGAAAAAACGGTCATTCCAGATACATCCCAAACCCGAGTGCCCATTACCCCTTCCACCCTGCAAAGCCAGGGGGTAGTTGCCCCGGATGAAAGACGATCAGGCCCCACCTACCAGAGCCCCACGTGGATCCACGGTGCGTGGGGGCCACCCCAGTATCTGGGAAATGTCAGGCCCCAAAAAACTTGCTTACACAACATCCCCCTCCCCAAAAACTCTGGGATTCGTGGCAGGAGTGACCCCATCTAGACACTGAGACTGAACCAAGCTCCCACCCACAGGCACCATAGGAAGCAAATCCCAGGACCCAGCGATCCTTGGGTTTCACGGCAGAGTTTCACCCACATCCCCACACCCGCGTCCCTAAACGAGAGCCTACACTCCCAAAATAAGATATCCGGGAGAATACACGGCCTGAGTTATGGCAGCACGTCCCCTCCCCTACTTTCTCCCCCGCTATCTGCACTACCCCCAATCTCGGTCCACAAACCAGCCTTTCAGGACCATCCTTCCCGTGCAGGGAGGGGCACGGCTGCAGCAAGGTACCGCGGGAATCTCACTCACCAGCGCCATCAAAGAACAAGGGGTCAGTCTAGACACCAGCTGGAAAGCTACTCCAGCAAGGCCCAGGACTACACTACCCAGAATACTCGGCAGGGCCGACCACACTTCCCAGGATGCTCGGCGCAATCAGAAGCAGGCTGATGGCCCGCCCTTCCCGTTCGCCTTTGAGGGAGCCGTTTCTGGGTAACGTAGTCCACTCACTAGAGAATGAACACTATGGCGCCTGGATTACTTTCACATTTTTGTCAAACGTCGTTCATAAAATATGTGGAGGGCCCCAGGTGAAGGACCCTGTAGTGACAGGAGGCTTCGCTAAGGCCTCCACCTTAATAACTACATTCCCCAGTTGCCTCTGCATCCCTTCCACTTCCGGTGCTGGAGCAGCCCCTTGGCGCGCAAACGTGACGTATCGAGGAGCCAAAGTCGAGCTTCTCGAGCGGCGTGGTTGGGCTGTGGTCTGGGGCTGATGGGTTTCCTGGGTCGCGGCGCCGGGTTGCAAACCTGTGCCTGGTACTCTGTGAGTTTGGGGCAGACATTCGTTCCGCTTATACGCTCTTTAACGCTATTTAAACCATCAGAGACACCGCAGCTGGGAGAGGCAAAGCAGTCCCTCAAGGTTCAACATCTTACATGAAGTAGACCCAGACTCTGAGCCATCGCCTTCAACCCGAACACTTCCCTAAGGTTGCCTTGGAACCTTTTTCTTCTATTTAAGTACATATGGGCAGGCTGTCATCCATCTTTTGGGGCAAATGAACCTAACTTATAGACCATAGCTGGGAGCTGTTGACTGGGCTCTGGATCTTTGTTAGGGATACTGGTTGAAGACAAGGCTGCACTGATTCCATAGGGTCACTAAGGGCAAATTCCACTTTCACATGGAAGGACTCTTCTACGTGATCACCCTTGGGTACTTCTAGAATCGGGTGGCAAAACAAAACGGGGCATTTACCCACCTTAGAAATGGGAGCATCTGACCCTTTAAAGCCAGTCACACACCAGATTCGTCCCACCCTGCACATGCAGTAGCAAGTCCACATAAACTTCACGAGGGAGAAAAAAACATTTACTTATTAAAAGACAAGTTAGACAAGAGTCACTGAGGGGTACAAGAAAACCCTTTGGTAATCTTACCACACAGTCCAGTCTCTAGTCCAAACAATACATAGCTGCAGCAGCCATGTGTGTCCACAAAATGGTGGCTGCCCCACCTTAAGCTGGATGAGGGAGTTAAAATGGCACCGCCACTTCTTCAAAAGGCACAGCTCCACTCACTCCAAGCCAGAAGAAGCCAAGATGGCGTTGTCGATCCTTCTCCAAAAGCAGGAGATTCAAACCCAACGAGGAAAACCAGGATGGTGTCGTCAATTCTTATCCAAAAGGCACAGCTACGGCATTCTTTCAGCTCCAACTCCAAAGTGGCCCCGCATCAGCAAAACTCACTTGATACAGCAACACAGCAAGCACTTCAGACGTCTCACATTGAAAATGACAACACAGCAAACTCTCTTCAGTTCTCCAGAAGACTTCGAAACCTTGCTGTTTCAAAATTAAACCAAGTTTTCAAGTACCACGTTTCCAAGACAGCTCACATGGGTCACAAGTTTCTCCAACATGCTTCCCCGGGCTCTTCATCAGCCGGGGCTGGAATTGGAAGCCCACAGCTTGGCTTCCTTCCTTCCCTACTGCCCTACATAGCAGTGGCAGCCCTGAGGCCTGCTGCTCCTCTCTATACCTTCCTTCTCTGTTCTGTTCTCTGTTCTCTTTCCCTGTCTTTTTCTCTGTTTCATCCCTAATCCTTTAATCCTTTCTTATGAGAAGGCTTAACTTCCCTTCTCCAAGTCTCCACCCACCAATGAACAATAGCTGCTATTTTAATGTATAGATACCAGTACTGTGGGCCACAGCCCCGTAACACTTCTTTTTACCTTCCTCAGGTATGCTTTGCGAAATTTCATCATTCTCTGTGAAGAACAAGTCTGTGTGGCCAGGATAGGCAGGGGAAGAGAAGAATTTCCTAAAATTCTGTAGCCCTGGCCAGTAGATCCATTCTTTTTCTTGTCCACTCTTGCCTTATTCCTGAATTCAGTTTAGCCCTTACTCTGGAGATGTGTGGAATCTTTTATATATATATTTATTTATTTATTTATTTATTTATTTATTTATTTATTTATTTATTTATTTATTTATAAATAATTTTAATTTTATTCATTCTTTAGATTTTACAGTATCAGCAAATGGTTACTGGAAAGCCTCTTCCCCCCCCATGATGACCCTTGTGTTCACTCCCGGCCCCTTTCCCTTTCCTTGTTTTTTTGATCTATGTTGAATCCTTTGGTTTCTTCGTTTTCTGTGGCAATGTCCTTGTTTTGGGTGAGGGACTGTGATCCTAGAATATAACAAGCCATGTTGGTAGATGTTCAGTCTTATCTCTGCAGTGGGTAGCAGTTCATCCTCATTTGGAATCTATTAGTGTTTTCTCGTTGTTGACTGTCTTCAATCAATTCCATTCATTGTTGAAGATACTCGTTGTGAAAGGCATCTGCAGAAAGCCTTTGCAGGTTGCCTTCTCTCCTTCAGATTGTAGCTTTGTATGGGGCTGCAGCCCCATCTCTGTGACCTTCCTCTCCCATGGAATGGGAAGGGGCACCTTGCTTTCTTGAGTTGTGTATCAGACCTTAGCTTTTGGCACGTCCACTCATTGTGTGGCCTAAGATGTGACTCTGTGACAGGTGATGTCCATGATCATTTCTCCAGTCCATTGTATGTTTCTTTCTCACAGTTCCTTCTCTTGTGTTCCGCTCATACTTGTGCGCAATATTTTGCTCTGGTCCCTCACCAATTCTATCGGTCCAATGGATTACTAGTTCTCTTTTCATTCCTTCTGAGGACTGGTTGGGGGCCACTCCCCGCCCAGCACACAAAGCTGGAGAGGTGGCTGAGTGCCCAAAGGTGGGGCTGCGACCACCCAACGAAGCGGGGTGGCCACGGGCAGGCCCGGAGCCCTAACCAGGTACCCGCCAATGTGCGGAATCTTAATAGGATCCCTCTCCCATATCCTGCACTGTTATTCATTTACCAAGAAATTAGCTGTTAACATACCATGGCAGGTCAAAGTAACAATGTAAATACCACTGTCTATGTTTAATTGTCTGGTAATGCTTGCTCTAGTCAAAGGGCAGAGGTGACTGGGATAGTAGATTCTGGAGATAAGACACTTTCTTATTTGAGTTCCCCTGAGGGAGTAGGCAAGATGAGGAGTTGGATAAGGACAGACTAGTGGGAAGAGAGGGAAGCGTGCCAGTCTCAGATCTGAGTCACTTAGGCAAAGTGCTCCTGCCTCAGGGAGGTAGTGGTTTTCCATGCATATAGGTGAGGATATAATCTAACTATCCATATGTGGCATACAAAAGTTTGATTTGTTCTGTCCCATGTTTCATATTTGAAAAAGTTCTCAGCATTTCCATCTAGAAATCTGGACTGTTTACTTTCTAAAAACACAACTTGCCCCCTTTGCCATCTTTCACTGTACTTGCCACCTTTTCTACCCCATTCTCATCAAGAATACCTTGCCTGCGTCCTGACTTTTCTAAATACCACCCAAATTATCAGCTCTTTGTGATAACTCCTCTGATCTCTGTCCCAAGGTCTTGAGATTCTTCTGATCCTGCTTTTAGAAATGTATCTGAAACCCAACCCATCACCACCACCCCCAGACTATGAGTTTGGGGTGGGGACCTTGCACCCATTATTAATAACAAAGATGCTATCACCCTAAGAAAAGAAAGTGTCATATGCTAATGTGGAAGAGAGATTTTTGTCTTGGAAAATTGAAAGTTTAGTTACTGGTTAGTTGTTGCTAATACTGAACATACCTGTGTAAATGATTTAACCTAGTATTCTCAACTGTTGATGTATATATCACCAGGGATCTTGAAAATATGAAAATTGTGACTCAGCATACCGGGGTAGAGCACCAGCATTTCTAACAGATTTTCAAGGCATAAAGAGGTATGGTGGTGGATTTATTGAGGAGATATAAACATTGTAAAGTATTGCTCAGAAGAACCTATATTGAGAGGTGATGCTAGAGAAGTACAGCAACCTGGTTTTACTGGGAAATGATACCTTCTTTTCCAGTTGAAAATATGATTCCTAGAGCAGCATAAACCCATATTTGAACTGACTGACCTTGTCTCCTTTCCAGATTCATCTTTACCCAGAAGAGGGATTTCTGGCATATTTACTTCTTCCTCTGTCAGGAAATCACCCTTCTTATCTCTGGGTTTGCCTTCTCTGGCTTATACAGTCTTTCTTTATTCATGCATTTTCTCATATGGCTTGACCTTAAACAAGGCATACAAACCTGTATGCCCAATGCTGCTGCAAAAATTGTGTGTTTTCTCTATCCCACCTACATTCTTGTATTCTGAGAATATAGGTTTGGCTTGGGTATTTGGTCCTAATTGGAAGTGTGCTCAATGGGCAAGGAACTTGCCCTCTCAAGATGGTGAAAATTGTAGTTTTCAGTGCATGAAACAAAAGAATGGAACTTCGCTTACATGGCCTATGAGGAAATAAAGTCATCCCCTTGACATGTGTCACAGCTTTAACTTAGATATATATTATGAACTGAACCCCCATCCTTTAGCAGCTTTTAGTTGTGTTTTTGTTTTTTTGTGTGTGTGTTTTTTTTGAGACTAAGTCTCACTATTTTTGCCTGTGGAACCGCAGGCTCATGTTGCCCGGGGTACCACAGTCTCAAGCAATCCCCAGTCTCAGCTTCCCAGGTAGCTGGGATTACAGGCGTGCGCCACCATGACCAGCTATTTTTTTGGGACCAGGTCTCGCTGTGTTGCCCTGAGCGGGACTCGAACCACAATCCCTAGCCCCAGCCACTTCATAAGCTGAAGCTTATAGGCACGAGCCACTAGATGTGGTTTTGATGGCAATTTTGTGTTGGTTTAGTTTATCTGGAAATTAATTTGCCTTCATCTTTGTAAAGGGTTTTTTTGTTTTTGTTTTGTTTTGTTTGTTTGGGCTAGATATTAAATTCTCCATATTTTCCTTTTGTTCTTTTTAAAAGATCTGCTTCCATTATATGTTGGTTTCCATTATTTCTAATAAGATATCAGCTTTAATTTATATTGTTATTCCCTATCTTTATTTGTTCTCTGGCTGGTTTTGAGGTTTGGTTTTGGTTTTTCAGAAGTTTAACATTTATGTGTTTGAATGACTTCTTTTTGTATAGTGTTATTGTAGCTTGGTATTTACCCACCCTGAGATTCACTGAAATTCTCCCATCTGTAAACCAGTATTTTTTATTCAATTTTGGAAAGCTCTTACTTGATTTCTTCTCCTTTTGGGTCTCTAATTACACATTAGATCACTTGACTTCCCACAGATCAGTGGGGCTCTGTCTAGTTTTCTTCAGTACTTTTTTCTTTGTCAAATTTATTAATTTCAATAAGTTGTCTCTTGAGTTCACTGGTCTTTGATTTTTGCCATATTGAATCTTTTAAGCTTATCTGGTGAATTTTAAAATTTCATTTTTTATACTTTTACTCTAATGTGTATCTTTCAGGAGCACTCATTATGCACACATGTTCCTTTAATGTATTTACAACTGATCTTAAACAGGAAGTTTGAGAAACGATTCCTTTAATGTATTTATAACTGCTATAATGTCTTTATCAATGCCTCTGGACTATCTCAGGATATGTTTCTGTTGACTGCTTTCTTTTCTCAGCTTTGGGTCACATTTCCTCTTTCTTGGCATATTCAGTAGCTTACAATTTTTATACTGTCTAGGCTTCCTTTTCTGCCTTGTTGAACTAGAACATCCTAGTATAAAATGTGGTTTTTACTTCTTGTAGTGTGACCTCTCTGCATATTCAACTTAATGATTGGGATGTTAAGGAGGTTTGTTCATTCTGACTGGGTCAGCAATTCTATCATAACGATTCCAGCTCAACCTCTAATATTTTTGTTCTCTCAACCTCAGCAGCTATTCTCTGGTAAACCTTTCAGTTTGCCTTGTAGAGGCAATGCTAGCCACGAGTGGACTCTGTTCCTTTTTCACAGCTGCCTCCTCTCTGAGATCTATCTGACAAATTTCATCTACTTTTCTTTTTTTTTTTTTAATTCATTTTATTGATTTGTCACAATTGTGCATTAATTGATCCCTCCTCCTCTCTCCATATCCCCTCTCTGTATCCCCCCTTCAGTCACTCCTCCCATTTTTCTGCAAATTGTTGGTTGGTTAAGTTGATGTTCAGATGTTGGTTGTTTGGCCTGTTGTTCATCTACTTTTCTATCCCCATAGTCTTTCTTTCTCCTCACTTTAGTAGCACCAGTGTTCTCTGACCCCACTCCATATAGTGGTCAGGAAGTTATTCCAAGCAAAGCTAATTAGCTCAGCATGGGAAATACCATATAAGTGCCCAATCCCTGATGAATCAGTCTTATGCTGCCTGTGGTCCAGTACCTGAAATACTTAGTTCATCCTTTCTCTAGTGTTACGGTTATTTCTCATGGGAAAGATGACCTAGTACTAGTTACTACATGATGGCTAGCAGAGCAATTTCATTTAGTAACTATTTTTAATTGCAAATTTTATATTTATTTGCCTGGCCATCCCAATTTTAGAACGAATCCATTATATAGGAAACAATTTGTTAGAATCAAAAGGCCACTTAGTCTTAGAAAAGAAGGAAATCATACCATTTGTAACATGAGTGAACCTGAAAATATGCTAACTGAAATGCCAGTCACAAAATGATAAATACTACATGATTTCTCTTATATGGGCTTCTAAAATAGGGAAAGGTGTTTAAGTAGATAATGAAATAGTTACAGGGGGTAGGCATAATATAAGTAGTTGTTTTTTCATGGATATAAAGTTACAGTTATACAAGATGAGTCAATTCCAGAGACAACATGTTAAATGTTCTTAACTTTCCCCAAAAAGGGAAAAAAGGGAAATTTTGGAGGTAATGGATATGCTCATTACCTATTGCAGTAATAGTAACACAGGTGTATTAAATAGGTCCACACTCAGCAAATTGTATACAATAATTTTATGCAGTTTTCAGTATGCCAATTTTACATCAATATTTTTTTTAAAAGGACTTTATAAGGTCATAGCTGCATAAGGAACTTTAAATGCTGGATTCGTCACCTTCTCTGAAATATAAGTATACTTTAATAGAGTAGCCTACTGAAAAAACCACCAGTTGCACTTTGGTAAGGCTTACCCATTAAAATAATGTAATTTGTGTTTCTGATTTGCTCATGAAACATACAGCTCACATATTAATGATAATTAGTAACCAGTAATGAGGTAGAATAAAGCTAGACAGATTAAAAATTTTAAAGGTATGTGATTGGTATTACTATTACCCTTGGGAATATAACACAAATATTTTAGCTATTTGGTATTTTCACTTTTCTATAAAACCATGCTATACATAATTGTACTGATTTTAGATTACAGGACATAACCAATTGCACTTAGTACATTCAACTAGTCACTGTACTGGTTGAATTAATTATACCTATAAGTTATTACATTGGGCATATTTGTTATAATGATTTCTAGGCATCTGAGAAATACACTTAAAGAAATTACCAGTTTTACTCCAGGCTTGGTGTATTCATGTCAACTTTTGATGTTGGTTTTGGAGAAAGGATGGAGTCCATATCTGAGGAATGATTTTATATATTACCTGGTTTAAGATGTCTGTACTCCTTGGTGAGAACTCAAAGGAGTACTTCCTTTCCCATCAGTTTGCATATTGAAGTACAACTTGCTCAGAAGGAATTAGAGGTAATTGATTTCCTTTGTGTCCAGGTTTCTCCCTTGGCCTAAGTTTTTGACTTTACATGTGAAACCTGTCTCTTATAATGGCATTTCATTGTCCATGCAATCAATATCTACAAGTGAGGCTCAACAGAAAGATCTTAAATTATTTACTGCAAAGATACCAGACAAAGGAATTGTTTTGGGGATATTTGTGGACCAAACAAGTTGGCATTTGTGTCCTTGTTATCACTTTTGGTTATATTTGGATCTATAGTTCTGAAGTATGAGAAGGAGCCAATTAGTTACTCAAAGTGGAACAAAAACAGTCATGGAATGCTTTCGTGACTTGGTCTGATCAAATAGAAAGTTGGTTGAGCGCGCAGGACCACCAGCAGGCAGATAGGCGGCTTCCTGCGGCCTGGGTCCTGGCTCTCAGAGCTCCCTTGCCAGCGGGGAGTGAGGGGGGTCGGGCCTCTCGAGTGAGTCCCCTGGGAGGGGGGACGGGGTGGGCAAAGTAGACCCCACCTGCCAGCGGGTGGCTGCGGACAGGCAGCCACTTGCAGCCGGCCTGGGCAGTGCCATGTAGACCCCCCCCCCCAAGCCAGGGGGCATGGAGGGCCCCGCCATCTCTCTCTTACTTCTTACTCCAGCTAAACTTCAGAGGAGCCAGAATATGCGCAACGCCAACTCCAACATAGAACAGGTGAGGGAACAGGCAAAAGTCCAGTCCACAGACCTGAGCTGGACACAGCAGATGGACAACCAAGTGAACCAGTGCATGTAAGACCAGAAAAACAACCGCAGAGACACGATGTCACATGCGCACTTCTGCGCTCACCGGGTCAAGACCGGGGACTTCATTTTGGAGATATATTCAAGGAGAGCAACACACCCTCCCCTCATTATGGGAGAGTGTGGATGACCAAAAAGGGGGTAATGGGCCCCACATTAAAACGGCAAACTGAAGCAGAGGAGATGATCTTCAAAGGCCACTCGCAGAAGCCTGAACTCACAGAGAAACTTCTTGACCAACACTGACTGGGGGCAAGACCCCCAAAACCCCACACTAGAGCCATAAGGAAAGGCAGCAAAGCAATGAGATGGGATTGGATTGGAGAGGACGGCCTGCAGCAAGAAAATATGGACAGATCACAAATGAATATAACCTGGCCACCCAACGCAAACTTAAGACTGAAAATCTAAGTGCAAGGTTTGCCTGGACCCAATAACGCAGTCCCTCACCCAGAGAAAAGACACTACCATAGGAAAGAGACTAATGGACTCAGCACAGCTAATAAACAACAAAGAGTGAGGTTCGAGAGAATGGAAGGGGCACCAGAGGGAGGAGGGAGGGGGAAAATGTATATATAACACAGAGGTTGTAACCTAAAGAACAAAATAAAACTGTATAAAATAAAATAATAATAATAAAAAGAAAGTTGGTTGAAGGATCCTTTCTACATATTAGGATATATTGGTCCTGGTTTCTAATTGTTGCAGCTGTCAAGTGTGTTACTAATAGAGTGTTCAATACTTCGGTAGACCTACCAACCAACCCATCAGTTCAAACCACAGATGATTCTACATGAAAAGGAAACTGAGGTTACTGATAGATACAAAGAAATCCTGTGAGAATGACACTGAAATCGGTATGGGGGTGTAGGACTGAAAATCTGCTGATTTGGCTATAGTTATGTGGTTGTCCTATCATGTTAGGAAAAGAAAGGATCAAAAGAAGGAGCTGTAGAAGAAAAACACTGTACTTACTAGCAGAATTTAGAAGGTAATAAAAATGAATGCTGTTTTGTTTTAACTAATTCTATAAACAACCATAAACTTCGAGGACACTAGGCCATAAACTTTTTGTAGCTAACTCAAAAACTTTTCTTAGCCTCTAAAAATGTGACCATTTTTGACAAATCATGAAATACATCTATGAATTCATTCTGACCCATACAGAGTATTAGCTTCCAATGAAACCTCTTTCTATTTTCTGACATTCTAAAATGCATGAAATTTTCTTCCTCAACAAACAATTTAGAAAATTTTTTCAGTGTGTTTATAGTAAATTCTGCCTTTTTCTTTTTTTAAGTGCTAGAAGCTTTTGCCTTATGTTGGAAACAAGAAGACATAAAGACTAGAACATATGAAGACCAGAATTCTGATCAGCAAATCCACTATATAAATGACCTTATGATTGAAGTAAAAAAATTTTTTTAGATTAGAAAATAAAACCTTCAGATTAAAAATAAATAGCTAAAAAGAAATAAAACACTGTACCAATTCTGATCATAATAATGCCACTGTACTACATGACCTTATTATTGAAAGAAAAAACATTAAAAGTTAAGCAAATAAACCAGGTTAGAAAAAAGTAGCAAAAAAGAAACAAAAAGCATAAATTAATGAATGGGAAAACAGATTATAAAAATGGTGACAATACTTATGGAACTGCTAGGATACCTGGAACAGAGTGAGGTCTCAGTAGCTCTTACCTGGAATTCTTTACTGCTTCTTCTACATTCTCCAACAACTTCCAGCCTGCCTTTTTCTAAGAATGAAAGCCTGCAGTTCTCTGACCTTTGACCTAAGATCCTTAACCACCCTAAACCCTGTGCCTGTCCTCCAAGTAACCTCAGCATAATAGACAGCAGGGGGCGCCCTAAACACAGTAATCCCTTTTCTCCCGTGTATGCCCTTCTAGTAATCCAGGCAGAGAATGAGAGTCATTCAACTTCTTAAAAAGTCAGTGTTAGGTTCTTCAGACACTAACCCTCCCCTGAACAGTATGGCAACCAAGGCCTCAGGAGAATCCGCTGAGTTTGTACTTTCCACAGATTTTGTGAGAAGAAACTTGTATTTTAATATGGAGATCACTGAAGATGATGACATGTACTTCCTACACAGTAGGTCCCCCATCAGTGGCTCAAAATAGCATACTATATAGTAGCCCTGCAAATGGTTGTGTGTATGAGCACGTTACAGGCTTTTATTCTTGTTATTATTCCCCAATTAGTGTAGTGTAACAACTACTTATGTCACATTTTCATTGTATTGTATATATTGTAAGTAAAATAGGGATGATTGAAAGTATAGCAGAGGGTTTTGTATGTTGTATGCAAATGCAGTGCCATTTTATGACTCGAGCATCTGCTAATCTTGGTATCTATGCAGGTCCTGGAACCAATACGCTTGATACCAAGGAAGGAATGATTATAATTCCATAGTAACTTACCGCTCTAAAGTCAAGCACACATAAGTAACATAACCACTCTCTTTGTTTGTTTTCAAGGATAGGATGTTTCATACTCTTCCAAGGTTCCCAGAGAATAGGTTGATTCACTCATTCATGCCTACTGAGGTCTGTCATGTGCCTAACACTCTAAGTTTATGGCACTAACAGAGAAAACTCCTGTTACGGCTTATACTGTGGGTGCTTTTAAGATGCTGGGCTGAAATGGATCTCAGGCATATGAATGCACATTTGGAATCATATTTGAGCTAACTGAAAATTTGGCCTTTACAAGCACCATAGTATAAAAATGGATAAGAAATCTGCTTATCTGTTTAGGAGTTTTTCTACCAGCAAGATGGGGCAATTGAACAAATGCCTGCTGAATGAAATAACAGTACAAATTTATCATTCTACAAAGTCAGACAAGGAAACCTGCTCAGTCTGTCATATTTATCATCCTCAAGGTAGTTCATTGAGTGGAAGGGTACCAGTATTCTGATTAAACATGACCGCTAATGCACTTATTGTGGCAAATAGCACAAGTTTGAGAACTAGGATGCCAGCTTGGGTAGCAGGTCTGCCACTCACGAACTGCCTAACTTTATGGAAACCTCTTAATCTAACCTACTAGGTCATATGAAGATTCCATTTCCCCATAGACTTAAGCCATTGGAACAGTGACCTGGCTGATAGTCACCACTCAATAAATATTCACCATGCTCATCAGCATGATTGTCATTACAAAGACATAATTGACTCAGTCCCCATTTATTTTCACCCTAAATTCATTAAATCTTAGTACGAAGAGACTTAATAAATTGTTTAGTCAGCCAAAAAAAAAAAATACCCAGAAACCATTTATCAGACACCTATATGGATGGGACTGTTCTAGGCACTAAGGATTTGGCAATAAACAAGACAGAGCATCTGTCTTCTCAGGGCCTTGCAATTTCCAGGGGAATGAGAAGCAGTAAATACATAACAGGTGAAGGTGTAACAAATACAACTTGTATTTCTTTCTTTAGGATTACTTTTTCTTGTTTCTTTAAAAATACTTTTAGCCAGGCATGCGGCTTTAATCCCAGCCTTCAGAGGCTGAGGCTAGGAATCACTTGTGTCCATGGGTTCAAGACTATCCCAGTCAACAAAGCGTGACCTAGTCTTTAAAAATTTTAATTAATTAAATGAATAAAATAAAATTGTTTTTAGCAACATTAAAGTATTGCTTGTAATATTCTTGATCATAGATCACTGTGGGCTGAATGTGTCATCCCATAATTCATATGTTGAAACCTAATCTGCAACAAAATAGTATTTATAGGTAGGAATTTTAGGAGATGATTTGCTCATGAACACAAGACTTCATGAATATAATCAGTACCTCTGCAAAAGAGATACCAGAAAGTTCCCTTACCTTTCCCACTATGATATGAAAGAAAAAATGGCTGTCTGTGAAGAAGAATGTGGGTTCTCATTAGATACTGAATAACAGACACCTTATTGGACTTCCCAGCCTTCACAGCTATGAAGAATAAATATGTGCTGTTTAAGCCACCCAATCTGTGATATAGGTGTTATAGTAGTCAGAGCTAAAACAGGAGTTCATGTAACAAAGCACTGCCACTTAAGGAATGGATACTTGAATCCTAGCAAGGCACCTAAGTCAACATATCTGTGCTCTGCTCTCCTCTATTTCCACAAGATATAAACAGAGGCTGGAAATGCTGTACATTTTCTTCTGGTCAAAAGAATGTTGCATTTGATTACAACAAAACTTTTCGCCTGATTATATCTTGAATTCTGTTTGTTCTGGCTAGAGATTAAATTCCAGACTGAAATCCACAAGATGACTCTAGTGACTAGAAAACTGATGTATCCTTTCAGCTTTGTAATATCTAGGTGAAATGTGAATGTATTACTCTTTATAAATTTCTCACCAATCAGTCATCTTCAGCATAAGAGGATAGCTTTTACTAGCCCAGGGAACTAATGTGACGTGCAAATTAGAAAAAGATACCCCCTTCTTTAGGGCATTTTACTCCCATCTTCCCAAAACTTTTCATTATAGGTATTCATTTCTACAAAGTGTAGGATGCGAATTGGATTCCCTAGTTTTGTTTAGTTCACATTCTGCACAGCCATGCCAAACAGGTCTCTTGATAGATTTAATCAGGTCCTGTAAATAGAGAAGCAGAACGGCAATTTATTACATAATTGTATTGTGTAATTGCTTTCCTTTTACCATCTCCCCTGCCACCAACTCTTCTCACTTGGAAGCAGACATAAGTTTTCATGCCAGTGATTAAAAAGTCTATACCAGATCCTAGCAATTAAGTACATTCTTAGAGGAAGACAGTCAGCTAATATCTGAATGATCACAACAAACAAGCATACAAATAAAATTGCACACATATGCCCTCAAAAAAACTCACACAAATGACATCTCAGTCTGATCTGGCATCAGGTCCTCATTGAGCAGCTAGAGTAGCTTTCCTACTTTGATCATGTCTGCTGAGTGAGTATTGTTCCACTGTTTTGGAATTACAATGGCTTTGTACTCTGTTAAATCCAAATCAGTCTCTGCCTGTATATATGGGAGAATACAAGATCCATTCCCTATCAGGCCAATTCTCCAACACCAGGTGAAAGACCATCAGGCACTTTCAAACTTAGCAAGTCTCACACTCACTTCATTTTTTTCCTTCCCAGTCAACCTTTCTCCTCCTTTGTCCTTAATCTTGATTGATTTTATTACCCTCAGTTTCACAAATTATTAACCGCATTCTTAAGACTCTTTTTCAACATATCCCTTTCTTTTCACACAGATACCGAATCCATTACTAGTCACCCATTACATATTCTTTGTTCTTAAATCTGTCAGCTTTTCTCTGCTTTGTTATCTCAGTCTTGGATATAGCTTTGGACCCTTGTCCCTTCTCCCTAATTTTCTGCTCTCCAGTTATCTAAACAGAGCTCTTACCATTTACCCCAAACCCTTATAAACTTCCAGTGGCTCCTTACTGTCTTCAGGGTAAAGTCCAATTTTATTCCAGTCTTCCCCAACTTGACCTCGGTTTAACAACTGTTCATTGTCCTTGTTTCTGCTTCCCCTCATCTCATGGTATTCTCTATCACTGCAATCTACTGAGAATTCCCTCAAAACACTGTCCTTCAAGCCCCTCAACTTCTATACCCCATGTATTAAATATCACCCTTTCTTCCTCTGGCAAGTATTTATTCATCCTTCTAGGCCCCACTCAAGTGTCAACTCTTCTCTGATGCCTTCCCCACCTACACCCTCTTCTTCTATTGATTTTCCTGGTGCATTTCACAAATTTGCCTTAATATCTCTGCCTTGATGTGTTGCAACCTGTTTCTCACAATTTTCTCTCCAATAGGAATGAATTCCCACAACATGCCAGGTCACATTTTATCTCCCACCCTCAGAGCTGACATTCAGAAGTACTCAAAAGTACTCAAAACCTAGAAATGGGAAAATAAGAATCATAAAAGAGGCCGGTGACTCCAAGGACTAATGAGTACATTTTGATGAGTCTCAGGAAAAGCATGATGGAGACAGCTGTTGCCCTGGTGGACCATTGGTGATTGAGATGGCTAGAAACTCAAGATTGTTAATAATCAGAACTTTTCACCAAAATTATTTCCTGTTCTGTACATTTGACATTCTAGGGTTCTGTTGACCTGGGGTTTTACAAAAAGAAATCATCTGTATTATTGACTAAAAAGTGATTCCCATTAGAAAGAAAAAAATTGCTAATTCAGTGAGTTGAAAGTTCAGCATTCTAGAACTGATTTATAGTCTTCAGCAAGGGGTTGGATATTAGTTACATTTTTAAACCAAAATTTGGGAGTTAACTTCATTCCACAGGCTGTGACATGCTTCAGTCTTCTTCTGTCAAAGCTCTAGTGCGATATAATAGATTTGTTATAAAAACTAATTCAGTCTTACTTTTAGGATATAGTTTTAATTCCTTGAAGTTGGCAGTTCTGCTGAAAATTAACTGTGAATGTGTCCCTTGTTGTTGCCTGCTTAAATATATTTTCTTTTTGCCTGAAAACAAACTTTTCAGAACTTTTTTAAAGAAACACAAAGGTCATCTTAGATTATGAATATTTAAGTTGATTAATTTAAAAAACAAATATACATCTCCCACAAATATATTCATTTAAATATATTCATTTACATTGTATTTACTAACAACATATTAGTTATATATTTATATGAGTTGGATAAAATACCCTCAACTTTAGTTAACAGGCATGTGTGGGGATACTTACTATGTCCTGCTCGGTTGGGCACCTGGTCTTCAAAGGGAGAAACCCTGCTCTTGCACCCAAAATGCTTATAGTCTCAATGGGGAGATGATGAAGCATAGAAATATTCATATCCTTGCAGTGAGTATAGAAATATCAGGCTGGGCACGGTGGCTCGTGCTTGTAAGCTTCAGCCTATGAAGCGGCCGGGGCTAGGGATTGCGGTTCGAGTCCCGCCTGGGGCCTGTAGCGAGACCTAGTTCCAAAAAAAATAGCTGGGCGTGGTGGTGCGCGCCTGTAATCCCAGCTACCTGGGAAGCTGAGGCTGGGGATTGCTTGAGTCTGTGGTACCCTGGGCAACAAGAGCCTAAGGTTCCAGGGGCAAAAATAGCGAGACCTAGTTTCAAAAAAACAAAAAACAAAAACAAAACAGAAATATCTTTAGCATTATTTTGGTGCCCAAATTCAATAAGGTCATTCTCTAGTGAAGATGAGAATTCATTAGGAGTCATATGACAGAGGGTTCACAAAATGGTCCCCCCAAAACTGTACAGTCTAATCAAGCACATTCCCACTTAAGCAGATGGGTGCACCAGAAAGGGCCTTTGAAAGTCTCTTGCTTCAACCTCTCCCTTCCCATGGAAGTTCTGAGACACAAGGTATGGGGTTTGTGTAGCATCACACAGGACAGTGAACAGTGCCAGTACTCAAAGCTAGAGCTCTCCAGCTTCAAAGGAGAACTTGAAATTTTTTTTTTAATTATTGGAAATAGGATTGATTGTTGGAAGTGATGAAGGATGGATTGGCCCTGAATCTGTCATGAAAACTGGACCTGCCATTTGTCTAGAAGGCCACAATCAGGGCTGTATATAAGCTCACAGCCACCAAGGATGAGCTGCTTTTCACCACTGGTTGTCAAATTCATCCACATTATATCCCCATTTAAAGCCTCACTTCTTAGACATAGATCTTTGGTGGTCAGAGAATTGTGTGCTGGGGCTTCCAGTGGCATCTCTTATACCAGCCTGGAGCCTGTCTGTCCCATCACAGGGATGTGGGTGACTTGGAAAGGGTGGAGCCATCATCAGATATGAAACCATCTTTGCCACAGCTTTTTGCATGTATTTGTCACAAAAATGGGCAGTCTCCAGAACTTCAAAGGGGAGCTGCTGTGATTCACCTGATACCATGTAGCCACAGAGCAGGAACTCATCCACTTTTACCATCTTCCAAGATCCAGGTCAAAGATGTGGATCTTGGGCACGGTGGCTCATGCCTGTAAGCTTCAGCCTATGAAGCGGCCAGGGATCGCGGTTTGAGTCCTGCCTGGGGCCCGTAGCGAGACCTAGTTCCAAAAAATAGCTGGACGAGGTGGCGCGTGCTTGTAATCCCAGCTACCTGGGAAGCTGAGGCTGGGGATTGCTTGGGTCTGTGGCCCCCTGGGCAACAAGGGCCTGCGGTTCCATGGGCAAAAATAGTGAGACCTAGTCTCAAAAAAAAAAAAAAAAAAAAAAGTAACCATTTGCCAAGGTTGTGGTCTAAAGAATAAAAATAAATCAATTTTTTAAAAAAATTTAAATGCCAGACCATTGTAGGTGCCTCTAGACACTGCCTCTGAACATTTCAAATTTTTATATTTCTTTTCTTATTCTTTTGATGCTGTGGCACTTGAAAGATCTAACACTGTTGGCATGCATCTGCCAGGGATAGCCTACAGTTTCTTTTAAAGCTGTATTAGACTGATTTTCTGTTTCCATGTTTGGAAATTGTTTCAAGCACCCAGACTTTGGTACTGCAGAGTTCAGTGTTCACATCAGATGGCTGCACGCATATACATTCTTCCAAATGGCTCTATGCCTTGCAGGCAGTAGCAACAAGCTCTAACAGGTTCCAAGTGAACATGAGAATAACAGAACTAACTTTCCATTCTCATCTTGATGGCTAATTTTCCTGGTGATCTTGAGACAGTTCTAACTACCTAAGACTTAATGGGGGTCATAATTAATGCCCCACCTATGGATAGGTTTGCTCTTAGATAAATCACGTCAAGTCTGCCAGTGATTCTGAGTTCATTGAAAGAACATGATGTTATAGGACCATGATGATTATAGCAGCCAGAGCCTAATAGTTTTTGTTGAGCTCTGCTCTAGTAGTGTGCTTTGTCATGTTGTATAGTTTCATTATAACCAGCAGTTTTCCAAAGGAGGCAATAATGGGATGTTTTATGAGAACATAGGATAAAATAATTAAACGTACCAGTCTATGTGAAGGATGGTATGTTATAGTGATGCACTTTCCTTACTGCTATCTTTAATACTTTGTACTCAGCATGAACATTCCTGTATTCAGGACTCCACTGTAGTGCAGGTTGGTACATATTTCCAAATATCATGGGAAGGCAAAGGCAGGATAGGTAAATGTGGACCAAGAAAACAACATTGTCTGTTTCCACCTCAGGAAACGAATGTTAAGCCTGAGCAATTCTGAGTTTCCAGGTGGTTAGGTGCATTTTAGAATTTCCTATGATATTGTTAGCAGGCAGACTGAGGGCCACCCTGGGACCCTTAAACGTGCCTACTCTAAATAGGTTCTGCCATCTGCCACATAAAGACAAACATACTCAGGAACATAAGACTTTCAATAGAAAAGAACTCCAATGGAATTAGTATGCAATAGGAAGAAAAAAAGAAAGAAGTTTCCAATTAAACCCCCAGTTTTCCATCCCCTTGTAGGTAAATGCCCAAGCAAACACTGTTGGCCCAAAATGGGGCTGCTGAGACCCAAAAACTTGCCAACACTTTAAGACATCTTCTGGCAGGAACCCTTAGGAAAGGGGCAAGAGGGGACCAAGCCAAGTCTGGAAGGAAAGGAGCAAAATCAAAATGGAAATCAAAGTAATAGCTGCCAGGCCGGGCCTTTGTGGCACATGCCTATAGGTGGCAGCCTAGGAAGCCACAGTGGGGGCTAGGGATTATGGTTCAAGTTCCGCCAGGGGCACATAGCGAGACCTAGTCCCCAAAATATAGCTGGGTGTGGTGGTGTGAGCCTGTAATCCCAGCTACCTGGGAAGCTGAGGCTGGGAATTGCTTGAGTTTGTGGTACCTCAGGCAACGTGAGCCTGCAGTTCCACGGGCAAAAATAGTGAGACCTAGTCTCAAAACAAACAAACAAACAAACAATTAATAGCTGCCACTGTCATCCTTCCCACAAGGCTCTCACATACCTCTCTTCTAAGTGTCCCCTTACATGTCTCCCAAGAAGTACCATAGGTGGAGCTGATCTTACCATAGGTAAGGCAGGAAATCTGTAACCACTCCTTTTTAGATTACACTGTTGCTGTCTTTCTGGACCATTCAAGATGGAAAGGCTCAAACAAAATCTTCCTGAAGGTGGGATTCCTCTATGGGTTGATGGGTTGTGTTCTCTGGAAGGCCATCACATCTTATAGGTTGTTCATGTTGTCTATCAACATGTGAACACCAGTGTCATGGCAGAGACCTCACTGGTGATAGGGTGTGCTACCCCCCCCATTGTCTCCTGTTTAAGATTGTCAATTTCAAGGACAGATATGCTAAAATGTGAGAATGACCTTAGTTGGAATTTTCCTTCAGGGAGATGCAGGGGGAGAAAGAAGTGAAATGGTCAAGGTGAAACAGATTTCCTGGAAGGTGGGAAATCAGAGTATATAAAGGGTGTGCAAACAAAGAGAGAGGATTCAGATTGCAATATGGAGGTTGGATAGAGAGAGAAGTTCAATGGAGGAGAGATGGGAATCGGCCATCTTGCAAAGATGTGAGCCATGTGGACTTGGCCAGGACCTGGGGGCCTATAGCCATTGGCTGGCCCAGGCTGGCAGCATGTGTGCTAAATGCAGTTAAGAAGTTTGCAGATTTGAACTCCGTGTTGGAATTTGTTTTTCTGAGTTTGACTTGTGTCTGCGAGAGGCCGTGCAAAAGTTAACCCTGAAAAGAAAGTGAACTTGGCTGGGTCTGGTACCATGAAGTTCCTGCTACCTGAAGACGACAAGGAGAAGGCAGCGTGGAAGACAGGAGGAGCACGCCAAAGGAGCAGCCAAAGAAAGATGTCTTCAAACACACGGATTGAACTCGGACTGGCTGACATTGGTGAGATAATCAGGACTGAGAGACTGAGGATTCTGTGAGCAATCTGGGGAAAGGACTTTGGACAATGCTGAGAAAGGTTTTGGACAATGTTAAAGTAATTGGAGTTTTCCTTACATGTTTCTTGTGTAGTTATTAGGCTAATAAAATACAAAGTGAAATAGGCTTATTTCACTTTGTCAGAAATAAATTAGTCTGCACTGATAGTCTTGCATTGGTTTGGTACGTTGGTTGAGAAGGCTGGAGATGGTAGTAAGAACCACAAGTGTAGAGTTTAAACTGTGTTTCTAAGTTTTTCTTCTGCAGTTTTTGGAGCTGGGAGCTGAGAAGCAGCTGGCTGGCCTTTGCATGTCAATGATAAAGGTAAACAGTGTAAACGCTAATGAACAGTGTGTAGCCTGCTTCCTAGAGAGAGAAGCAGGCCTAGGTGTGGCTACTTCAAGTTAAAGGCAACTGTGAATGGCCTGTTTGTAGCCTGCTTGGGAGAGAGAAGCAGGCCTATATGTGTTTAAAGCAAAGTCAGAAAGTCTTCTTTATGCTCACTTTCACTGGGTCCTTTCAAACACTATGGAACCCTTCTGACAGAGGTCCTCAACTCTAGGATATCTAGTGCCCTGCCTATTATAATTGAGTAAACCCTCCTTACTGTTTGAAAATTAAAATCAGATAAAGACTTATCTAACATATATAATTAGCATATAAAATTAAATATATATACACAGTGTATAAATCTATGTGTGTACATATATGAATATATGTGTAGCCCAAGCTATCATATAAAGAAGAATTAAAGGTAATTTATAAAAAATGTTCTTCAATAATGTAATTTATAAAAAATAATGTTTTCATGGCTGCACTGGAACAGTAAAAGATTTAAGTATAATGCTTATACTTTAATGTAAAAATTAGATCATCATCATACCAATTTATAACTAGTAAGTTTGGATTTAAAAATAAATGAGAAATTCTGAACGTATTTCAGGTGAGATGTATAAAAACAAAATGAGTTGAAGGTGGAGAATAGATTAAAAACTAGTGTTCACCTAAAATTGCCCAGTCTTAACTGGGCGCGATGGTACACACCTGTAATCCCTGGGAGACTGAGATTAAGAATCACTTGAATCAGCGGGTTCAAGACAACCCCAGGCAACATAGCCAGGCCTAGTCTCTTAAAAAAAAAAAGGATTGACTAGTCTTATTTGCATACGATAAGAGATAATATTAGGGGCATAATTTTAACATATTAGAACAAACATACAGCGAAAAGAGGAAATTATGGTTATATGTAATATCAGTGGGTGTCCCAGCAGGAACAGATGGCAGAAAGAGGAAATGAGACCATTTCCTGGAGGTAGAGGTAGACTTAAAGGAAACCATCACCAAAGGTTGAAGTTTTCTTGTTTTTTGTTTGTTTTTAGACTAGGTCTCACTTTTTTTCCCCTGTGGAACCGCAGGCTCACGTTGCCCGGGGTGCCACAGATTCAAACAATCCCCAGCCTCAGCTTCCCAGGTAGCTGGGATGACAGGTGCGCACCACCACGCCCAGCTATTTTTTGGAACTAGGTCTCTCTACGGGCCCCAGGCGGGACTCGAACCGCGATCCCTAGCCCCGGCCGCTTCATAGGCTGAAAGCTTACAGGCACGAGCCACCGCGCCCGGCTGGTTGAAGTTTTCCATGAGCCAACAAAAGCTGCCGAAAGTTCAAGGGGAGGCAGCAGTTGATGAAGTCAGTGAATGGCAAGGCTGAAAGAGAGCCCCGCCCCTCCCTCCCTCCCACCCCCCATGGCACTGCAGCCCTGCGGAGGAACTTGGTCCCAGCACTGCTGACTCACTCCTGAAACCGGCATGGTAAGTCCCCCAACCTTCCTCCAGTTTCTTTTCAAGGCCTTATTTAAGTCAGACCCAACGGGAGCCAGGAGCGAAGAATATTTGAAAGTTGTGGGAGATATGAGCTAATTTTTTTATGTGCAAGACTGCTTTGCACACCGATGCCTCTAGAATTCCTGGCTCCCTCCCCCAACCATACTTCCACAGTTTTCAAAAACGTCCTCCGGGAATGGTACCCTCTTGAGAATCACTGCTTTGTCTTAGAAAATGCCTTTCTTCTTCCTAAGTCTAGAACTTTTGTTGACCTTTGGAAAATAAATGGATGACGGTAGTCTTCAATCTATTTAAGCTTCAGCATAAAGAGCTGGTCATAAAATTGCTTAAAGATACTTTAACTTGTCACAACAAACTGACTATATACTGCTTGTCTATTTCTGAATAACCAATTACAGCAAAATGTGGTGATTTAAAGCAGTAGTAATCTTTTCTTATTTCTTAGAGATCCTAGGAGAGAGGAATTCAGACAGGGCCCAAGTGGATGATTTGGAGCTTGGCTTTTGGGCTAAAGACCTGACTGGGATGCTGGGGGGTAGGGGTTGAGGGGAGTCATCCTTCCCTCTGCCTGTGGCCTGGACTACTTCACAACATGATGACCGGGTTCAAAGAGCAAGAATGGAGAGAGCCTGAAGAAGCTATACGACCTAGTCTTAAAAGTGACTAACCATCACCTCAATCACATTCTGTTTACTAGAAGCAAGTTGCTAGGCTCAGCCCACACTCAAGGGCAAAGGCAGAAAAGGACTAAGTCCACCTTTTGAAGGGAGGTATTGCTCTTTTTTTTAAATTCCTTACACTGTTGTTCATTTTTGTACAATATATAATTTCTTTCCTCAAGTGTTGTCCCCATTATTCCCCCACCACCTGGGAAACTGTGACCATCACCTCACCATAGTCCCTCGTGCTCTCCCCCCCCCTCTATTTTGACCCCCTCCTCTCCCCTGCTGGATGCCTCAGATCTCTGGTCAGCTTGCAAGTTTTTTGTTTTGTTTTGTTTTTGTTTTTTTGAGACTAGGTCTCCCTATTTTTGCCCATGGAACCGCAGGCTCACGTTGCCCGGGGTACCACAGACTCAAGCAATCCCCAGCCTCAGCTTCCCAGGTAGCTAGGATTACAGGCGCGCGCCACCATGCCCAGCTATTTTTTGGGACTAGGTCTCGCTGTGTTGCCTGAGCGGGACTCGAACAGCGATACCTAGCCCCAGCCGCTTCATAGGGTAAAGCTTACAGGTATGAGACACCGTGTCTGGCAGCTTTCCAGACCCTTTGTTTGGTTTTCCTAGTATTTCCCCTATAAGTGAGACCATCGATATTTTCCTTTTTCCTTCTGACTTATTTTCCTTAGTATATACTCCCTTGAAGGGAAGTATTTCAAAGTATTTGTGGTCTTTTGTTAAAACTGACTTCCTATAATATCCTGCTCCTGCTTCTATAAATACTGGAAGAGGAGAGGGTTTGTCAGAAACTTAATGTGTCCATTCCTCCTAACCTTCGAACTTCTCGTAGCAGGCATCCAGGACTTTCGAATGCTTATAAAACAAATGGCACCACCCAGTCCTGCGAGCCCCCCACCCCAGATCCTGTGAGAAAGCAGACCAAAGGGGTCACGAGAGAGCTGCTACAGGACAGGGACTGCATTGACTCCATCCATCCACTCACCTCCCAGACTCCTTTTCTTCCCAGACTTCTGATTGGAGTGTCACCATTTGCTCTGTGCACACAGTTGCTACTTTAGGCCTGCCATGGTAGCAGCTCGGCTTTTGAGGTCACTCTGCAGAAGCCCCCCACTGACAGCAGCCAAACTCCTTAACTTATAGCCTGGCCCTTTGGGAAGAACACAATTTAAAGGTTTGTGCTACGAAGCCTCAGCAGGGGCCAGGGATCGAGGTTTGAGTCCTACGGGGGAGGGTGGGGCATGTAGCGAGACCTAGTCCCAAAAAAATAGCTGGGCTTGGTGGTGCGCGCCTGTAATTCCAGCTACCTGGGAAGCTGAGCCTGGGGATTGCTTGAGTCCGTGGTACCCTGGGCAACGTGAGCCTGCAGTTCCACAGGCAAAAATAGGGAGACCTAGTCTCAGGAAAAAAAAAAAAGGTTTGTGCTCTGTGTGACAAGTTCTTAAACTTGTCAAAGGTGTGCTGTGGGCATGTGTGCATGTCCCTACTAAAATGCTGTCATGAGAAGCTTGAACTCATCACCGACTGACCCACATATGGATCACTTATGTGTCACCACCTTATATATGCCTCATAGTGATCGTGAGAGATAAGGGTGGTCACCTCCTTTCAACCTAAGTGGAAACTGAGACTTTGGTGAAAGAAATAAACAAGAGAACTCTTCTCTCACTCAAATGGATGTACTATTGAGGAAAAAGTGAGCCTCCTCCCCTACAGCCTGGGACCATCTGCAAACTTCTTACTCACAGAAAGAAACCTTTTGGTAAGCCCCGGACATATTCAGCTTTCATATTTCAACTATTCTACGTCCACACAGAAAATTGACCTTCACACACAGTGCCTGAGGAACTGCACACTAGCCATAGAATCCTTCTATGCATGAGGAAATACTTGCATGAGGAAAGAAACTTGCTGAGGATGCCAGCTAGTCTGGGGTTGAGCTTAGGTTCAAATGGGGGTCTCTGAGAAAATGCCACTCTTTAATGGCATCTGGCTGCTTCTCCAAGTAAGTGCCAAGCCGAGAGTGAAGTTTTAAATTTGAAGTTTGAAACCTAATTATTTGAGTATTTTATATCTTGTTTTATTATCTAGTTTTTGTTTGTCTTTTGTCATGCCCTGAGGGAGATACTCTGCTCTAATAATGATTATACAGAAAGAGGAATGAAAGAGTAAGTAATATAATTACTTTAATGTTTTTAATTAAACCTTTTATAGGCACTATAAAATGGATACTAAAAATACTAACATAGTACAGTGACATCATTTACCCTAATTCATAGTAGGTTAAGAACTAAACTTGTGTGAAACGTAGACATTTTTGTACCCACATCCAGTCATCTGTTTTCTGTATTTACTTATATATAGTAGTATACAAGAAGTATATAAAATTCGGTTGAGTTAATTATCTTATCTGAAATTAAATTCCTATGCTTTCAATTTTTAATCAGTAAATATTTTTTCTTTCTTTTTTTTTTTTTTTTTGAGAGTAGGTCACTCTATGTTGCCTGGGGCGGGTCTCCAACCTGCGGACTCAAGCATTTTCTAGCCTTGTCCTCCCTTCCTAGGCTGAGATTAAAGGCACTTGCCACCATGCCCAGCCCTTCAGTAAATATTTTTTCTGTAGATATATCTGTAGGTAACTATGATGGTGGAGGAGACCCCAACCTATATCCCCCCAAATTCAACCATTCAGCAAATATCCTTGACTGAAAATAGCTCTGTAAGATTTCAAGGGTTCACTAAAGAATCCTTAGCAACTAAGTGGAACAATAACAAAAACAAAAAAAAAGAACTGAGGCTGACTGCCCAAAAAGGAAATGAAGAATAACTTCATTTTGCCTGTATCGCCCCATTTTACAGAATCACACTAGTCAGTGTCAAGAGGAACTCCAAGGCTGAAAAGAATTCCCCTTGTTCAAGGCCGGGCACGGTGGCTTGTGACTGTAAGTTTCAGCCTATGAAGCGCCCGGGGGCTAGGGATCACCGCTTGAGTCCCGCCTGGGGCCGTAGCGAGACCTAGTTCCAAAAAAATAGCTGGGCATGGTGGCACGCGCCTGTAATCCCAGCTACCTGGGAAGCTGAGGCTGGGGATGCTTGAGTCTGTGGTACCCCGGGCAACAAGAGCCTGCGGTTCCATGGGCAAAAATAGCAAGACCTAGTCTCAAAAAAAAAAAAATTCACCTTGTTCATATTTAGTAACATGAAAACATGTTAAAATAAACACTACACTGCAAAAGACTTCAATAGACATACAAAGAAGACACACACATGTCCATAAAAGACATGCAAACACCACATGAAAAGGTGCTAAAGCATCACTACTCATCAGGGAAGTGAATACCAAACTACAGTGAGATTCAGAGTTAGAGTGACTACTAGCAACAAGGTAACACATAATGAATTTTGATGAGGGTATAGAGAAAAGAGAACCTCTGTGCTGTTAGTGGAAATGTAAATTGATACAGACACCATGAGTTTCCTCAAAAAATTAAACATAGATCTGTCATATGACCCACCTCTGGGTATATAGCCAAAGGACATGAAGACTGGATATTGAAGAGATACCTGCACTCCCCCTGCTTATCGTAGCTTTACCCACATACCCACATCAATGGAAACAAACTACATGTATGTTGGCAGAGAACTGGATAAAGATAATATGGATAATATGGCATATCTGTATATATTTATTACTCTACTGAGGGAGTAAGTTGCTTGAAATTCTTACAGCTGTATAGAATGTTGTTTGGAATTCTAATAACTGTGTATAATGGATCAAATCGAGAAGACTGACATTACATGCTGACAAATGTGAAAAGCAACAGGGATTCTCGGTCATTGCTGGTGAGAATGTGAAATGGTGCAGCCACTTTGGAAAAGGGCCTGGTTTTTTCTTTAAAAATGAAACATACTCTTACCATACTATCTGGTCACTGCAGTCCTTGGTATCTACCCAAATGAGTTGAAAATTATGTTCACATCAAAACCTCTCTGTAAATGTTGATACCAGTTTTTATTCACCATCACCAAGCTTTGAAAGCTACCGAAATGTCCTTTAGTAGGTGAACGGACATGCAAATGGTAGTAGTGCCATACAATGGAATATTACATACAGAATATCATTCAGCAATAAAGAGGCATGAACTATCAAGCCACCAAAGTCATGGTATAAATTTCAATGAAAGAAGCTGGTTTGAGTGTCTTGGAGTTGGATTCCTATATATCAGAACTGTAGGGCATAGAACCAGCAACATGTGACAGACACTGGAAAGGATCCCTGAAACATGCACCATGTATTCACCCTACAACAAGTTCCTGAGGTGTTTGGCCTGACTATTCACCTCAGCTACTCCTGGAGATCCGAGCAGCATGGTCTGTTGCTGAGTTTGCACCCAGGCAAAAAGGACATAGTTCCAGAAAAAAAAAAGACCAGCGGGCCAAGCGTAGATCAATGACCTGCAGTGAGAGGAGTTGGAGTGATCAGAGGGGGAAAGGGAGAAAGTGGGGGTGGGGTGGGGAATAAGGGCTACAATACAACCATACAAATGAGACCAATGTTGTATGAAAATTACAAAATAATATATATATATAAAAGAAAGAAGCTGGTATGAAAGGCTACATGATATATGGTTTCAATATGATAACTAGAAAAGGAAAATTCTGGAAAAGGAAGGCTATAGTGACCAGAAGATCAATGGCTGCCCAAGTCTGGGGATTAAAGGTGAGGATTTAGAGGAGTGAGGAATTTTATAGGAATGTATAGAAGTGAGGGATTTTAGAGTTGTGGAACTATTTTCATTGAAATTGGAATACTGGACACATGACATTATGCATCTGTCAAAAATCTAGAGTTCAATTCTGTACAACACAGTGGGCTTTAATGGATTATGGATCTTAATGCATCAATAACTATTTGCCAATTGCAATACATAATAACTCAAAATAACAAAATAAAATATTGTACAAGGGATAAATACAAAGATTGTGAGTGTGTATTTGTATACCATATAGAGATGTAATATATAAGATAATAATATTATGATAGCTATATAGAAGCAAATTGATATATTTTATCAGAATTAGGTCAGTGTTAATTACAGCAAGTGCATATTGTAATACCTAGAGTAACCACTGGGTGGGGTGAATCCTTAAGCCTAGAGAGGGAAAGGGAGCTAAAATGGCACACTAAAAATAGTTGTTCAACACAAATTTAGGTGGAAAGTGAGGAAAATAGAAACCAAAAAGACGTGATGCATGTGGAAAACGGAACAAAATGATGGTTGTACTTCAGACACACCAACATTTGCCTTAATCTTTCAGGGGAGACTGAGGTGTGTGGGGTAGGGGGTGGAGCAGCCAGTTTCCTGAGGTTGCAGAGGTATATTTATTTTGATGTACTGTATTTTCATTTTAATTCAGTTTCAAGATATTTTTTATTTTCCTTGTGGTTTATTCTCCGATCAGTGGATTTGAGAATGCTGTTTTATTTCCAAACATTCAGAGATTTCCAAGGTTTCTTACGCTGCTTGGTTTCTATTCTCTTATGAATGCAACAAGTAATTTTCCTAAAATAACTAACAATACAAGATAATAAAAAGAAATTCAATCGGTGTTCCCAAATTTGTAATGTGCACATTAATCACTGGATTTCTCCATCAACATGTGTATATCGATTCAGTAAATCTGGGCTGGGGCCGAGAGTGTATAGTCATAACACGTTTCCAGGATGATGCTAATTTTCAAGATACTTAGTATTTAACTTCTTGATTCCATTTGTTTTGTGATATATTCCTATTGTTCATTTTTATTGCTGCTGGAAATATGAGCATCTGTTATTATGAGGCTTTAGATTTAGAGACCATTTTTACACTTTATCCTGTTCATTCTTCACAGCAGTCATGTCAAGTAAGGAGGGTAAGTATTTATTCTATCACCATTCCAGGAGTAATATCTTAGAGTAATTCACATTTTAAAACTTTGAGCATCCACATTTCTTTCAGTGGTTCTGTAATTTTGAAAACTGAGTTTTCAGTGTTTGCTACTTAAAAAAAAGTGCCACATGAAGAGCAATGTGGTACAGAAAATGAAGTTGACATCGTTCATCTGATTGCAAGTTGAGTATCCATCAGCCACTTTCATATTTAAACCTAATAACTGAGATTTGCCATTCTTTTTTGTCTAGTAGGAGCCATGGACAAATTTCTGAAATATTTCCAAAGCACCATGAGCTAAAAAAAATTTGGGGCTTCTGCTATAATTAACAGAGAGGCTGTAATTCTCTCTGTTCATTATATTACTGTGTAAAGTAATTAGAGTTGTTTTAGAATTTAAGTATGTCCTGCAAGGTGAGGGTTACATGTCTTTAGTATGTTTTTGTAAATTCTTAGTAGAAAGTTCTACAGGACTCCCGTGGTGATCCATGAGTGTCATCCATGAGGGTGTGCTACCTTTCACCGATTTCATTGATGGGAAAACGGCGAAGAAAAATTGCTAACAGCCACAGGGAAAATTAGCAGCTGAATCCAGGAGCTCATGAAAGACTGGTTTTTCTGGACTCTGCCACATGGTTTCAGGGGATTTATTCATGAAAAGAAAATCCTCTAAGTTCTTGTGAGCTTTGTGTATTTTTTCTCTTCTCTCTATTGTATTGTATATTTTTCTCTTCTCTCTATTACACATCAGTTATTGCATACTACTTAAATAAAGGTCCTGTTCTATTGAAGGTCCTACGCGCTGGAGTAAGTTAATCCTTATGTCACGGATGACAGAACCTGTGTAGACCAAGTATCTTGTGAGCCTTGTTTGGCTTTGAGGCGGGAAGAAGATAAAACAAAATTGAAAATGTCCGCTCAACCAACTTATCAGAGCTTTGAGGAACTGCATCAAATTGCTTATTAATTATTTGTGATTTTCTAAACCAATCCTACCCATCCAATGAGCTTCTCAACATGCTTGATTATGTGCTTCAGTTTGAATCAGTAAGATGGAATCTTCTTAACCCTTATTTTCAATTTGAAGCTTTCTTGTACTTAACTCTCAAATACTTTGTCTAAGAACATGAACAAAACCATTGGGCGATGATTTAGTATAGAATATAAATTTATAGTAAGTATTTATTATATCGCTATGTATAGTAGTGTAACAGTATAATAAGTTCCCTCTTCCATCCCAAGGAGGATGGATCTGGGTTGGGAGGTGAAGCTAGAAGAGAGACTGGGGAAAAGACTGAGGTCTTTTCAACAAGAGAAGGAAGGAGGGAAATGAAGGAAGGGAGAGAGACTAGAGATACATGGAGCAGAAAAACATGGAAAAGAAGCTTACTTCTTGGCCTTGGACTATACTGGGAACTTGGGGTACATGAAAACAGATGCTTGAAAGAAACAGATGTGGGTGAAAGATCTGTGGGGAGACTGACAATGGCAGCCTTGATTTTGATTTTGCTCTTCCTTCCAGACTTGCCTTGCTCTTTTTGTCCTTTTCCTGTGGGACGCCACCAGAAGGTGCCTTGACTTTGTGGCAAGCTTGCAGGCATCAGCTGAAAGCTGGGCTGGGCATTTAGGTACAAAATGATGGGTAACTCTGGGTGATCTGAGCACTACATTTTTTCTCTCTATTGCACATCAATTATTGCATACTACTAATAAAAAAGTCCTGTTCTATTGAAGGTTCTATGCACTGGAGTAAGTCTTTATGTCACAGATGACAGAACCTGTGTAGGCCAAGTATCTTTGTCCCTCACCCTGCCTGCTAACAGTAGTGTACATAATAATATAGTAAATACACAGCTATATAGTATCTAAATATGCATACGTGCATATGTATATATACATAGTAAGTAAAATGAGATAGTAAAAACCAATGAGTTTTAAAGTCCTTTAATAAAAAATAATGTTGCTGGTTTCACAGTGTTTATCTTCTCTATCACCAAAGTCTGACCTACCAACATGGCAGACACCCCTATAGCTGTTAATGGAGATGACTAAATACAGCTCCCAGGGCATGGCTCTTGATCTGTATTACAAACAGGGTGTGGAAATTGGCTTAAATATTTTTAAAAACTCCCTAGATGTCAAACATGCAACTAGGGTTGAAAATCATTGGCAAAAAGTTCTTTAGTGTTTCATTCATTAAATTTTTCATCTTTCTAAATTTTCTCTTGAAATCATAATCCAGAGAACCCTGGTAGAACACCTTAGCCTTGATGAAAGAAAACCCTAAATTCGAATCCATTGTCTAAACTACACTTGAATCAACAAGTTGAAGGCTAATCCTACCCAAAGGGAAAAGAAATCAAAGTTGTGCTTTTTTTTTTTTCTCAAGAAGCTCAATGCTTATCTCTAGTGAGAAAACAGTGAGCCTTTTCAGAACCCTACAAGCCCAGCCTGAGTCAGCAACTTAGTATCATAGTTATCTCTTGTATTTACAAATCTAAGTAGTAAACTGGGTGACCACATTTTATCTCAGATGTAGTTGTTACCACCTTCAAAAAGTTGAAAGTCAGGTGGGCCCCAAGTCTTAAGGTACTGCCCTTGTCAAGGGCAGGTGGGCTGCCCTTGACAGTACTCATGATGCTAAACCTTACCAATGGGCCTGCTGACTATCAAGGGGTACATCCTTTAAAAGGGGTTCAGCTATTAGCATGCAGAAAGACAAAGGAAGCAGATCCTTAGTGTGAAAGATTCTGAATAGCACTGGTGTGCAGAGAGAAAGAAGGTGAGAAGAATGAGCTTCAAATAATGAATTCCCAATAAAACTTTGAAAATTATCCACTCCTTTGTGGACAAATGCCCAGCCAAACAGGCTGGGCCTGAAATCCAGTCACTGAGGCCGAGACAAGTCTAAGGCAGAGACAAGTCTAAGGCACCTTTTGGGCAGGAACCATGAGAAATGAGTTAGGCAGGTCCCTGAGAGCTGGGACAAAGAGGAGACTCAAAATTCAAAACATGCTTTATTGAGGTAATGTGGCCATTGTATCTGCCAAGGGCCAGGAGCAGTCTCCTGAGCTGTTTATGTGAGAGCAACCCAATTATATTTTCTCCGTTATAATAGTTGCCAGAATCTTCTTTCCACTCCAGCTTTGCAATCCTGTTCCTAGTTGAGGCACCCCTCCTCGCTTGACGCAGACATCTGCACCCTTACTAGCCCTGCTTACCCTCCAGCTTCACCCCTTTAGAAATTCAACCACTCATGGCCAGAGACATAGGTCTAAACCTTAGTTGTGACTAGTTTGCATGTGTTCAACACCCTCCAGGGCCTCCTGCCACCCAGGAACCACACTGACCAATTAAGTGTGCTAGAACTTTATGAGCTGGTTGCTACTCACTTTGCAGCCGCCATCCCGTTGCTTCAGCCTCACCGAGTTCTCTAGCAATGAGGATTTATGACAGTACACATGACCCTAATGGGGATTGTTCTAATCACCTCCTATTCATCCCACTCTGGGGGTGAGGGAGGAATTCCTATCCTAGGATAATGAGGATGGACAGATGAACTGACAGCAGTTTTTAGTCCCTCACATACACAGTGCAGGAGTGCTAGAGGGCTGTGGCCCCCAGTACTGGTGTTGATGTCTTAAAATAGTTGTTAGCATTGGTGGGTGGAGATTTGGAGAAGGGAAGTTAAGCCTTCTCTTGCAAAAAGAGAATAAAAGGATCAGGGAGCGGACAGAGAAAAAGGACAGGGAAAGAGAGGAGAACAGAAGGGAAGAGAGAAGAGAACAGAACAGAGCAAAGAAAATGGAGAAGTAAGGTGCAGGGAGGAGCAGCAGAGAGGCTGGAGGCCTCAGAGCTGCTGCTGCCATCCGGGGCAGCAGGGAGGGAAGGAAGCCAAGCTGTGGGCTTCCATTCCCAGCCCGGGCCAGTGAGGAGCCCGGGGAAGCATGTTGGAGACACTTGTGACCTGTGTGAGCTGTCTTGGAAACGTGGTACTTGAAAACTTAGTTTAGTTTTGAAATTGCAAAGCTCAAAAGTCTTCTGGAGAGCTGAGGAGAGTTTGCTGTGTTGCTGTTTTCAACGTGAGACGTCTGAAGTGATTGCTGTGTTGCTGTACTGAATGAGTTCTGCTGATGCGGGGCCACTTTGGAGTTGGAGCTGAAAGAATGCCAGAGCTGTGCCTTTTGGAGAAGAATTGATGACGCCATCCTGGTTTTCCTCGTTGGATTTGAATCTCCGGCTTTCGGAGAAGGGTCGACAACACCATCTTGGCTTCTTCTGGCTTGGAGTGAGTAGAGCTGTGTCTTTGAAGAAGGAGCGGCAGCGCCGTCTTAACTCCTTTATCTGGCTTAAGGAGAGGCAGTTGCCATTTTGTGGACACACATGGCTGCTAAAGTCATGTGCACTTTGGACTAGAGACTGGACTGTGTGGTAAGATTACTAATGGGGTTCCCTTGTACCCCTCAGTGACTCTTATCTCATTTGTCTTTCAATAAGTAAATTTGTTTTTTTCTCCCTCGTAAGGTTTATGTGGTCTTGCTACTGCAGTGCTCAGGCTGGGAAGAACCTGGCGTGTGACTGGCTTCAAAGGGCCAACTGCTCCCCATTGCAAGTTTGGTTATTTGTTTTGCCTCTTTTGCCACCCGATTTCAGGAGGAGGACACTAAATTCCATGCAGGGCTACACAGGGGCTGCATTTACAGAGTGAGCAGCCAGGGCCTGACGAGGCTGACTATATAGTATAGTAGTATAAGAAGACTTAAGTGTAAGGAGAATACTTATAGCAAAAGTGTGTGCATATACATACAGCATAAGAGCCACATGACTGACTCATGAGGAAGGATGTGACTGGTTTGTATGAGCAATTTCATGGGCTGAGAGGGAACTGAAGGCCTCAATTCAGAGATAAGTAGGGACTGCTCTTGGTTTCTTTACAAGGAAACATTAGCTAGGAGATGAAACCCTCTAACGGATTGGGGTGGGCAAGAGGGTTAAGGCACTTGAGGCTTCCAGGTTTCACTGGATGTCAGGCTGTAGGATAACCATCCCAGTCTGGATAGATTCTTTATTAGTTCTAGCACTTACACAGACATACCAGGCAGGGCAGAATCAGGGCCAGGAGGAGGGTGGCAAGTTGAGTCCTCCAGTCCTCCAGGAATCTTGACACTTCCTCTGGGCTCTCTGGCATTCCCTCATGCTCTCTCTCTAGCAGTCTCTATTTGAGTGCTCATGCCTGTTCTCTCTGCCTCCCTTAATCCCCTCTCCTAGGCCCATGTGTACACACTAACACTTGTGTTCATCCGCTGGACTGTACAATCATGGAGAAGATGAAATACCCCAGATGGAGGAAAAAACCCTAACTAATGCACTTACTCTACACTCAGTATCCCAAGTAATCTCAATATACCCTCTTGCCTAGAGCTAAAAAATTGCACTGACTTTTCTCTTTCCTCTAGAACATTAACTCCTTGAGGAAAGGGACCCCATGCAACTTATTTGGTTTTGAACTCCTAGTAAAAGACAAAGAAAAGATGATACAGTTTTAAAACTATTACTCAGAAATATACTATAAAAATGTTCTCAATTACTTTTACTAAATTTTATAGTCAGAGAAGAAAACATAACAACTGGAATCACTTAGGGAAAATAAGCAAAATAAAAATTTTAAGTTCTGAAAGAACTAAGAAGGGGGCATTGTAGTATTCAAAAAATGTTCTGTTAGTACATCCTCCTCCTCCCTTTGTCACAATGATCAGTTCAGCTCACGTGAATACTTGCCCTCAACGAGCTGCCGATTTTGTGGCCCTCTTGTTACTTGCTAGGCAAGGGTTCAAAGAGAATGTACTTCCAAAGCACCACAAGCATCAGCATGCTGGTACAGAATCCCATTGCCAGCTGCTGAGCTCAACTTGCCTAGGATCAGCATTTAATTCCCAGCAGCTGAGCTCAGCTGTGAACCAGCCCCCAATCCCTCTGTGAACCCCCACTTCAACTGTCAGCAGCTGAGCTCAGTAATAAACAACTGCCATAAACCTCTGTAAACAACTCCTGTTAACCCCCATTTTAACTTTAAAAAACTATTCACCTTGTGAACCTCCACTGCCAAAGTGAGGCCTCTTACCCTGCCCAGGGGACCCCCCCAGGCCCAGGATTCCCACAGGTGTTCACTATTAGTCTACTTTGTGATACTTAACACAAACTATCCACAAAGTGGATTCTGCTTTGTACTAGCCTACCAGCCTTTTGACCAGGGGGTTCTCTCTGTTCCCTAGTAGCCTACTGGAGAGCCACTTGTGCTGGTTGGGCAGGAGTAGGCTTATAATTTGAGCCTCACTTGGCTATTGTGAGTTCTCATGCCTAGAGGAACTCACTTGTTTCTTGCCAGATGATGGACTATCAGGCCTTCTACAAAAGCAGTGGTAGAAACGACAGCAGGAAACTGCATTGGTAATTCAAGTGCAGCTCATCGTAGGAAACAACCTTTTTTAAGAATGAGGTTGAGCAATGGGACAGAAGTTGAATTTGTGAAGCCCCACTGACCAAAGTGGGGCCTCCCCACTGCTGTTTTCACTGGCATTTCCTTAATGACTAGCAATGTTGACATGTTTTCATGTACCTATACAATGTTAGTGTTTTAAAAAAAAACAGTTGCCCACATGAAAAATATGGAAATTTCACAATAGCTCCAAATTCCTGGGCTCTTTTGACAAATCAAAAGATCTGGCAAAGCTGAGCACATATTCCCAGAAATCAGACATCAGTTAGGAGATCAGCTAAGGGGGTGGGGCTGTTCTTTAGAAGAATCAAGCCTTCTCTAGTTCACTGTCCCCAAGCTCGCATGACCTGAGGGGCACACCCTGTGGGAATGTTGATCATTACCTTTAACTAGTCTATGTGTCCATATATTTTGGAGAATGACTCACCTCAACCCAACTTTACATCGTCCCCACTTGACCTTTAGGGCCTTTGGAAAACTACCAGGGGAAAATTTGTCACTTTTCTCCACACACTTTTCGTAACCATCTCCAAACAGGAGCCAGAAAACTGTTTGCCAAACAAATAACAGAGAATAATCTTTCCCCCATAAAATCTAGTGAATCAGTCAAGGATCTAGGTGTGACCAGGGAGTGACATCCTGAGCCCAAACAATTTCAGGAGGGGCTGCCAGAGAGCTTTTGAAATAGAGTAGTCTGGGTGCCTTGGAGCCAGGTACACAGTTAATGTTCCTGGAATTGTGCTTTTACAGATACTGTACTTTTGAGTAAAGGGCGATAGCTTGATGAGGCTTTCTTAAAAGGACAAAATCTGGAATTCCAAAGAAATTGCTAGTGTGGAACTTTTTTTTTTTTTTTTTTGGAAACTAGGTCTGGCTATTTTTGCCTGTGGAACCTCAGGCTCTCATTGCCCAGGGTACCACAGACTCAGGCAATCCCCAGCCTCAGCTTCCCATGTAGATAGGATTACAGGCGCATGCCACCACGCCCAGCTAGTTTTTTGGAACTAGGTCTCACTACCAGCCCCAGGCGGGACTCGAACCGTGATCCCTGGCCCCCTGCCGGGACTCGAACCATGATCCCTGGCCCCTGCCGCTTCATAGACTTATACTTACAGTCATGAGTCACCGAACCCGGCTTAGTGTGGAACCTTTCTATTGCTGCATTAACTAAACTCACTTTCCTAGGTGATTAATGCCCTAACAATGTCTATTGGGAAAAGTCAGTGGGCATGCCTCTCTCCCAGGGTTTGGAGACAGTACCCAGGAACTTTGAGGACACCAAGCCTTGTAGAACGAAACCTGGGATCTTGCATGCTTAGAAAGATGGGCAGGAACCTTCAATGCCTGTTCCTAGATTGAAGCTGATGAGTCACTCTGAATCTCATTGCAAGGAAAGCAGAAGTATCTGGGGAAAACCCAGAAATGAGAGGAATTACCCAGGACCATTGTCTTGGAAATTCCTAGTATTACCCTTCTGCAAGGTTCTGTTTATATTTACAGAGTGGCTTCTCTCTCTTACCACCTTGAAGATATGTATACATTTCACAGAGGAGGAAAGAGGAGGTTTGACCTTGAAAGTGACCTATAAAGGCACTACTAAAGGTCTCTGGTCATTTGATACTTTCAGTTGCTAGTTGAGTTGACTAGGTGAAAAAAAAATTTTTTTTGACACTATGTCTCACTTTGTTGCCCTGGGAAAGGCAGGCTCACATTGCCCAGAGTACCATGGACTCAATCCATCCCCAGCCTCAGCCTTCCAGGTAGCTAAGATTACAGGCATGCACCACTATGCCCAGCTATTTTTTGAAACTAGGTCTCACTATGTTGCCCCGGGCAGGTATTGGACCCCCATGGGTCTCGAACCTGCAGACTCAAGTGATTCCTAGCCTCGGCCTTCACTTCCTAGACTGCGATTAAAGTGATTAAAGGCACACTCCAACTGTGCCCAGCCCTGGTGCAAACTTAATCAACTATGGTTTTAGCAAAAAGATGTTCAAGTTATCCATGGCAGAGATTCCCATTTGCAAATATGGACTAGGAAGAATTACTAAGGAATTTACTAAGAATTACTAAGGAAGTCCATGGGGTATCAAAATAGAGGGCTGACACCTGAAGTCATTTTAAAATGGAGCTAAGCGCACCCCTGCAGTGGCCTAGGCCTCTGGTGGGGGTAAGGGGGAAGGGTGAGAACTATACCACCAGGACCTCAGGGTCTTGGGGACTCTAGGTCCAGAGATTTCAGGCTGGGGAAGCCGGCTTCTACCTCTGTGGGCAGGGGGTGGGGGCTGAGAATCTCTGCCGGACCATGGGCTCGGGACGTGGAGAGAGGGGTGTTCCACCTTGGGTTTACTCCCACTTCAGTAGACCTGCACTAGGGATGAAGAATCCAATCTCTCCAGCAGCAGCTATGATACAGAGGAGAGCAAGTAATAATGGCCCTGGATGCACTCACAATCTGGGTGGGACAAGCACGGTATTGGGAACCAATGAGACAGAAAGGTGACGCTGAGATGACTGAGATGACCTTACAGATTCCTGCCTGCATCATCTCTGACAATGGGTATCAAAAGCTGCCACCTAAGACCAGACTAGGCTCATGCTGTAAAATGAAAAAAACTTGCCGGGCACGGTGGCTCGTGCCTGTAAGCTTCAGCCTATGAAGTGGCCAAGGCTAGGGATCATGGTTTGAGTCCCGCCTGGGGCCTGTAGCGAGACCTAGTTCCAAAAAAATAGCTGGGCGTGGTGGCGTGCACCTGTAATCCCAGCTACCTGGGAAGCTGAGGCTGGGGATCGCTTGAGTCCATGGTACCCTGGACTATGTGAGCCTGTGGTTCCACAGGCAAAAATAGCGAGACCTAGTCTCAAACAAACAAACAAACAAACAAAAAACCACTTCATTTCACTATCTTATCTGGCTTCAGAACATTGAAGACAGGACTGTCATGATTGATGTCCAGAGAGCAAAGAGCTGCTTCTCCTTTCCTCCAATGTTTACCTTACGAAACATTCCCTAAGAGTTAGCAACCAATGTGTGGGTAAATCCCCTGCCCACCATTATCTCACAGAAACTTATAATGTTTTACCCAATTTTATCCCAGCCATTTGTCTTCTCTAGTTAATTAGTCATAAAACATTCTCTTGGCCACCTTTTATTCACCCTTGCCTAGACCCTATAAAAGGCCTAGTAATCTACCTCAAAGTTGCTACCAGCCATGCTTCTAACAGCCCGCAGTCTTTGACTGTCAATCTCTCTGTTCGTCCTTTCTCGCTACTCTGTGCCTGGCTCTTTACATATAGGGAGTAAACCCCGGGCCCACAGAGATGTGAAACGTCAAAGAGGCTCCTTTGCCATTCAGTGGGGGAGGAAAGTTATCCCCAGTGGTTGTGACCTCATGGCAGAACTGCTGATAAGAGAGGAGAAACTGGGCACGGTGGCTCGTGCCTGTAAGCTTCAGCCTATGAAGCGGCTGGGGCTAGGGATGGTGGTTCGAGTCCCGCCTGGGGCCCATAGCGAGACCTAGTTCCAAAAAACTAGCTGGGCGTGGTGGTGCATGCCTGTAATTCCAGGTACCTGGGAAGCTGAGGCTGGGGATGGCTGGAGTCTGTGGTACCCCAGGCAATGTGAGCCTGCGGTTCCACGGGCAAAATAGCGAGACTTAGTCTCAAAAAAACAAACAGAAAAAAAAAAAGGGAGAGAAAGGAGAGGAGGCTTATAAACGTCCTAGGGAAGTCTGCCCCAGCAGCGAACATCTCACCGCTTTCAGCTGAGAGTTACAGTCCCAAACCCAGAAGGCACAGAACCAGCAACAGGTGACAGACGCCAGAAACAACCCCAGAGAAGTGCACCACATCTGCCCTACAAGTTTGCAATGTGCTTGGGCAGACTCTCTGCCTCAGCTGCTCCTGGAGATCCGAGCAACCTCCTCTGTTGCTGTCCAGGAGGGCAAGTCTGCACCCAGGGGGAGAAAAAGAACATAGTTTGAAAACAAAAGAGAAAGGTCCGTGGGCCAGGCATGGACCAATGGCTTGCAGCGAGTGGTTGGTGTGACCAGAGGGGAGAACAAGGAAAATGGAGGGGTGTGGTGGGGAATGGGGGGTGCAGTACAGCCATACAAACATGACCGGTGTTGTATGATTACTACAGAATAAAAATGTTTTTAAAAAAAATGGAGCTGGGGAGCTATTAGCGAGAAGTCGCATCACTTGCTTCCTTGAAGTAGGCCAAAGACATTGGACTGGGTCCAAAGCAATTGTTCTAAGAAAGCATCAAGCAGAGAAGTTTGAGAAGTGATGCAGGTAGATTACGGATATTTAAGTGCAAGGCACAATTCCCTTTGCCTCCTTTCTGGAAATCCCTAGCTGATCATACATAGTCAAGAATCATTTAAGCCAAATTAACTCTTTTTAACCTCTTATTTTACTTTCTTCTTTTTCTCCCATCAACCTGCGGTTCCAGGACTTTGTCCTGCCTTAGGGCACATTTTAGGCTTTCTATCTGAATCTGTGTGCCCTGAATTGTAATCCTTTGATCCCAAATATAAGCACTTTGCTTTAAAATTGTCATCTGAATTTTAATGTTAAATACTGTAATGGCAAGAAGTTTGTTTGGTGCCTGCGTTAAGCACTTTCTACAGATAATGTACTCTTCTAAACCTTTTCCACATACTTAGTATTTTATCATCACCACAGGTCTTATTGAGGTTATGTTGAATTTGTTATCAGGTGAGGGGATCACCCCTTTTAATGTTAGTTAATGAGGTTTCTTTTGTCCACACATAAGCAGCTACCCAGAAATCAAACTTCTGTGATAAAGGTGAGCACAGGGGTTTATTCACAAATAGGAAAAGAGAAACCAAAAGAGTCTAACAGTCTTCACAAGGGTCCCAAATAGAAAGAACCCTGCTTCTGCTCCTCTGGGAGCTGCATGGGTTTTTCCTCAGTCTTAGTGTAGTTCAGTCTGAAACTGCTAAATTATCTTGTCCTTGTCCTTATCTTGTCCTTATCCTTGTCTTGGGTCCTCAGTCACTGTAGCCAGTATGGAATGAGTCCTAATATCAACATGAGGTTCAGGGCAGCTCATTCTATGATCAACTCCTCTTCTCCACCTTCATCCACCTCCCAATCTTCAAAGACTGGAATGCTGGGGACCCAAAATGTTCGACAGCTTCCAGCTTCTGCTCCAGATGCCAGATCAGCTATCCTCTCCACTAATCTGATCCTTCTCCAAATTCTCCCCTCCCCAATAGGAAGGATTTTCTTTTATATCCCCTTTTTCTTGCTTCCCCTGCCATCATGAACCCAGTGATGGGATTATCAACCAAACTCAGACTAGGTTCAGTTATAATCCTCTTCTTGAGCCTTAGAACACTAGCACAAGGAGTTATGAAGTCGCAGTGGGGTCTGGGGATCGTGGTTTGAGTCCCACCTGGGGCAACACAGCAAGACCTAGTCCCAAAAAATAGCTGGGCATGGTGGTGCGTGCCTATAATCCCAGCTGCCTGGGAAGCTGAGGCTGGGGATTACTTGAGTCTGTGGTTCCCCAGGCAACATGAGCCTGCAGTTCCATGGGCAAAAATAGCGAGACCTAGTCTCAAAAAAAAAAACAAAAACACCTTTTATTTATTTTTATTCTTTAGATCATATCCTCAGTAAATGGTTTTTGGGCTACCTCCCCCTCACCCCTGCTCTAGTGCCCCCTCCATTCTCTCACACCCCACTCTTTGTTGTTCGCTAGTCAGTATTATGTTCATTAATCGTTTTCTTTCCTGTGGTAGTGTTCATTCATTGGGTGAGGGACTGTGTTCTTGGAACCAAGCGAGCTTTGCTGGTAGGTTTTCTGTCTTAAGTTTGCATTGGGCAGTCAGTCTATATTTATTTGAGGTCTTTCCATGCTTTCTCGTTGAAGGCTGTCTTCTCCAATCCCATCTCTGTTGTTTTGCTGCTTTACCTTATGGTTTTGGTGTCAGATTTAGAGGGTCTCACCCCAGCCAGTGTCAATGAAGAAGTTTTTCTGTGGATACAGGCACTTGTAATTGGCCGTTGTAGATCATCTCCTCCGCCTCAGTTTGCAGCTATGCAGTGGGGCTGATGCCCCCAGTCTTTGGCCTTCCTCTCCTCTCCCACGGTGTGGAGAAGGGCACCTTGCTCCCCTAGAAGTCATCTCCAAAATGAGGTCTTGGGTCTTCCAGACCTGGTGAGCACATAGGTGCGCTTCATGACATCGTGTTTCCATAGTTGATGCTCCTGTCTCGCATGCACTGGTTCTTGCGGTTGTCCATCTGCTGTGTCCAACTCAGGCTTGCGGGCTGGATTTTCACCTGGTACCTTACCATTTTATGATGAGGTTTGTGTTATACATGTTCTTCCTCCTCCTGAAGATTGGCTGGAGTGAGAGTGAAATGGTACCTGCCCATGTGATGGTACCTCCCTGCAAGGGGGCGGGACCCAGATGGCCATGCCTGTGCTGTCCAAGCCCCCCTTTGGCTGGGAGGCTGGGGGGCTGGGGGACTGGGGGCAACATGCCTTAGTCGATCTGGGCTGCAGATGGCTGCCCTGTGCAACAACCATCCACTAGTGGGGGGGCTAAAACCCCCACCTGGTCCCTCCTCCCGGGCTCTCAAGGATTGGGGGGGGGCTACCTGAGGCCTCCTCTCCAGGCTTAGCAACCTAGAAGGGGTGTGGCCCCTCCCACCCAAACTGGGGGCAGAAGGGGTGGAGCCCCAGATCACATGGAGGCAGCTGGGGTGACCTGGTTGCTCCCAGAGTGGGGGAGCAGCTGGCTTGCTCCCCACTGTGCCCTCTGGATGAGAGGACGTAACCTACCTGGGGCCTCCCCTCTAGGCACAGCCCAGGTCACTCTTAACCGCATATCTTTCAGATACAGGTAATGATGATGCTTAAGTTTTACCAACATATAACACCGCCCATATTGTGGTCCCAGTTTCAAATTGGGAGAGGAGATGGTTGGGCAATTTCCCTAGCCCCAGGAGCATGACTCAATCTATCACCTACTATAATATTAGGGTTCTGTGCTTTTCTCTAAAAGAATTGCCATTTGCTCACTTTGTCTGCTCCCAGCATCATGACAAAAGCAAGGAGCACCTAAAGGAAGCAGGAGCACCTAAAACCATGATTCTTTTCATTCTCCACAACACAGTGAAGTGGATGCTGATCTAGTTTGGGAGTGGAGACCCATGTGGTGCTACAAAACTGGCAGAAGCAGAACCTGGCCAAATCTTGCCACCTGGTGCCCAGGTGCCTGCCAGTCTACCCACTGGGGTAGCCAGCAACTTCAGATGAATGGAGAAACAAGAGCATGGAGCAATTTTTCTAAGTTACTGACTTCAGGTAATTAATGACTTCCCCTCACATTCCTCCATTCAGCCAAAACTTATTAATTATTATTATTATATTTATTAATTATTATTATTTTTGAGGCTAGGTCTCACTATGTTGCCCTGGGCAGGTCTCAAACCCGTGGACTTAAGCTATTCCTAGTCTCAGCTTCCTGTCCTTGGCTTGGGATAAAAGCCATGTGTCACCGTGGCAATTTTTAATTATTTTTGAGGAACATTTTTGTAAAATAAAATGGTATTTTCCTGTATTCTTTTTCCCCCCTTTATTGAAAGCTTAAAAAAAGGTTTCTGAAACTGGGTAACAAAACCAACAAAACAGAGAACTTAACTAAACTTACAAATGGAAGCAACTGGCCTTTCACACCCAGCCACTCATCAGGTTTGTCCCAGCACATGCAAGCAATAGCAAGACCACACTAACCTTAAGAAAAAGTAAAAACAGATTTATTCATTAAAAAGACAAAACGGACGAGAGTCACTGAGAGTACAATGGACCCCTTTGATTATCTTACCAATCAGTTCAGTCTCTAGTCCAAAAACTACACGTGGGTCTTTAGTCAAATATGTCCACAAAATGGCAGCTGTCCCACCTTCAAGTCAAATGAAGAAGCCAAGATGGTGTCATTGATGGTCCTTGAAAAGACACAGCTCCAGCATTCTTTTAGCTTCAACTCCAAAGTGGCCTGAAGCCAGCAAGAGTCACTCAATACGACAGCAGCAACCACTTCAGATGTCTCACAATGAAAACAGCGACACAGCAAGTTCTCAAGTTCTCTTCAAGTCTCCAGACAATTCCAAAACTTCACAGTTTCAAAGTTAAAGCAACTTTTCAAGCACCATGTTTCCAATTCAGCTTACGAAAGTCACAAGTTTCTTCAGCATGCAGTCCAGGCTCTTCACTGGCCCAGGCTGGGGATGGAAGCATGGCTTCCTTCCCTGTCCTGCTGTGGCACATCGCAGTAGCGCCTCAGAGGTCTCTAGACTCGCTTCTGCTCCTCTGCTCTCCCTTTCTACTTCCTCTCTCTCTCCTCTCTTCCTTAAATCCCCTTACTCTGCTCCTCTCACCAGTACGCTCGACTTCCCTTCTCCAAGTCTCCACCCACCAGCGCACAGTGGCTGCCATCTTAATGCAGCACTATCATGCTGGGGGCCACAGCCCCCCAATTTTACCACAGCACCTGTATTAAACTCATGGCAACTATGATAGGATTTTTAAGTGTTCAATTTAAAGATTTAGCTGGGTACGGTGGCTCGTGCCTGTAAGCTTCAGCCTATGAAGCGGCCGGGGCTAGGGATTGCGGTTTGAGTCCCACCTGGGGCCCGTAGCGAGACCTAGTTCCAAAAAAATAGCTGAGCGTGGTGGCACGCACCTGTAATCCCAGTTACCTGGGAAGCTGAGGCTGGGGATTGCTTGAGTCTGTGGTACCCCGGGCAACGAGAGCCTGCAGTTCCATGGGCAAAAAATTGTCTCTGCTTAGTAGTGCAGAAACCTTTTGCTGAAAGTGAGGTAAGTAATTAAAGAGCTGATTTGGCTTAAACTAATCCTTGACAATATACAACCAGTCACGGATTCTCTAGAAACCCACTACTTTAGGCTTGTCCTGTAAAACATCAGTTTCTGCTTGTTCTCTGCAGAAATGGGAGCCCAACTATGTGGAAATCTGAGCTGCCTGAAGTCTTTGCTAAATTTTTTCAGTTTGTTCCACCTCTGGTTCATCAGTCACTCCCAGGCCACAACTTTCCCCTCTGGCCTGCTCCCCAGACCAGGGCCCACTGTTTCAACCCAGGAGGGGTCCCTGGCTCTTGAACCAAGGTGAGCCTCAGTGAGGCGACTTGGAATCAACCTTAACTTCTCACAACCTGCTCTCTCAGGTCTTATTTCTAAGTAACTTGCTTGTTAATGAAAGTATTCTTAGGAGATGTCAGTGTAATAATAAGGCAAGCAGATAACAACATTGATTTACAACATTTTGCCTAGAATTTAAGTTATTGGTTCTTTTCTAAAGATAACAAAACAACAATAGTGAGTGCTTACTGAACATTACGATATCACACATGTTTTGTTTCAAATACTCCACACAGATGCTCACTTAAATCCCTACAACCACCCTATGAACTAGGCATGATTGGATTCTCCCTCTATAATTGAAGACACACAGAAGGATGCACATGTCTTCTCGGATGTCCAGTGAACATGGCATCCTGGGGGCTGACCCAGAGCTCAAGGCCTGACCCATGTGCTGCTAATCACTCACTTCCAGGCTGCAGTTTACTCAGCAAATAGTGCTTCAAGAATGTGGTTTCTATCATTCCTTGGGTCATTGGACAATAAATTAATTTCTCTCTTTTAAAGCGATCACTAAATGGAAAGCAAATTATACGCCTCAAGCAGCATTTTACAATCCTCTGCTGTAAATGGGTACCATAAACTTTTCCAGGACTCGTTGGAATTATTCAAATACTGGAATTATTTCAACATTTAGAAATCTCGTTAGCTCTTAAAATGAACTCCTGACAGGGGAAAACTGACACAGTCGCCTTGCAGTCCTACCTGGCTTAATTTCCTTAGACCAAACACACCCCACCCTCTGATTCAGCAGTTCCACCTGTATTTTTTGAATTCAAGAGAAATGGAAACAGGTGTTCCTTGGCTGCTTCAACTGATATTGGGTAAGAAAACAAGCAAAATGGGCTACTTAACAAAATTCCAAAGGGGAGCAGCTGCCCCTTAAACCCAGCTACTTCTTAAGTTTTAGGTTCATCACAGCCCACACAAGCAGTAGCAAGAACATAAACCTTGAGGAGGCAAAAATAATTTTACTTATTAAAAGCCAAAATAGGCAAGAGTCACTGAGGATACAAGGAACCCCTTTGGTAATCTTACCTACCAGTCTAGTCTCTAGTCCATGGCCCTCAGTCATGTGCTTCCTCAAAATGATAGCTGCCCCACCGTCAAGCCAGATGAAGGAGCCAAATGGAGTCATTGCTCCTTCTTCAAAGACATAGCTCCACTCCAAGCCAAATATAGAAATCAGAAATCAAGATGGCATCATTGGTCTTCAAAAGTGGGAGATTCAAACCCAACAAGGAAACCAGAATGGCGTCTTCACTTCTCTAAAAGGCACCCTCCAGCATTCTCTCAGCTTCAGTGCTAAAGCTGACATGAGCAAGACTCACTAGGTATAACAGCAGCAACCACTTCAGACTTCTCATGATGAGAACGGCAACACAGCAACAAGTTCCCTTCAGGTCTCCAGACAATTTCTAAACTTTGCAGTTTCAAATTTAAACCAAGTTTTCAACCAAATTTCCAAGTCAGCTTACACAAGTTACAAGTTTCTCCAACACGCTTCCCTGGGCTCCTCATAGGCCCAGGCTAGGGCCCTGCAGCCACACATGGCTGAGGCAGTCTGGAGGTCTCCAGCCTCCCTGCTCCTCCTCTCTGTACCTTCTCTCCACACCTTCTCTCCCCTTCTGTCTGTTTTCTTCTTAAAATCCCTCTTACTGATCCTATCACTAGAAGGCTTGGCCTCCCTTCTCCAAGTCTCCACCCACCAAGGCACAATGACTGCTATTCTAATGCAGCACCACCAATGCTGGGGACCATGGCCCACCAATTTCACCACAGCCTCCTTATCACTACCACATGGCACTTACGTGTTGAGGGGCACATGCCACCTATGGACTGGCTGGGATATGGCTTCCCTGGAAACACTGCTAAGGGACTGTCCAGACTTCAGCACAGGTCAGGTGGGCAAGTGGCCAGGGTTTCCCTTCAGAATAGGGAATTATTAGCCAGTCTGATTGGAGCTTGGCCAGTAGTAATCAGACAGCTCAGATCTTCGGGTATACAGACGCATCACATTTTTCTCCTGGAAAGACTTTTGCATACAGACTTGTGGGGTAGATTCATCTAGACCCTGGGGAAGAACTTCAAGACCTTTGTAGACCTTCACAGATTTCCCAAAGCTTTTTATCTTATCTGTGCTTCCAACTGCAGCCCAATCACTGCCCCTGCTTCCACCTGCCTCCAATGTCACCTGCTGAGGGCCACTGTTCACCTGGGCCCATTGGCCTGTGCCCAGTGGCTCCAAAAGGGTTATCTGCTGTTAATGTTCAGAGGGCTGTAACACCAGTGCCTGCACTCTGGCACTGTGTGGCTGCCTCTGAGAACTGGCTGTTGCTTCCGGTCACCCAGTTCCTATTCTGGTGCTGCTACCTCTGGCGCTATGTAGTCCTGTGCCTGGCACTGGCCAGCCCGCTCTTCATATAGGTGTTACTGGTGGCTGTGAGCACCTTCAGCTACCTGTGTGCCTCGGCTCCAGGTTCAAAGGGACAGCTTCATCTGCTATGAGCAGCCTTGGTTTGGACTACTGGACACAGCAGCCACTATCTGGGGTAGGACAGAAGCTCTTTCCTTTCCCCTAATTGCCCCTCTCTTAATAATCCCCATTGTTGTTATACCCCAGGCTTGAGTAGTGTCTTGCAATTATGAATGCACAGATGAGAGCTCAAAGACAGTGACCATCCCCCAGCTCGACATTATTCTGGTTACCAAATGAGTGCATCAAGCTACCCAAAGTCATGGGCAAGGATGCTCTTAGTGTTTCTATTTGCACCATCCTCCAACTGAAAACAACTCGAATGTCTATCAACAAGATAAACTGCTGTTTATTCATACAGCATAGCCTTTTGGCAGTGAAAATATGTGACAAAACAACATAAATGAATGTACCCCTCAACAGCATGCCTGGATCTCATAAGGATGACATTGAATACAAAAAGCCAGACTTGGCAGTGTCCATATTACACAGTCCCATTTACATTAAGGACAACAGCTACCAGAGCTCATCCACGCAGTCAAACACACACACAGACAGCAGTTAGGTCAGGGTCATGACTGCAGAGGCTGGTCCGACTCAGTTTCTTGATGGGGTGCTGGTAATAAGGTGTGCTCAGTTTGTGAATAGCCTTTGTATGATGCACTTACGATGTAGGCTTTTCTATGTGTTCATGTATCTTATAAAAATTGTCTTAGGTGCTAAAAAGGAAACATAAAAAAATGATTAAAAAATATTTCATCAGCTGTTGGAAGAGAAGAGGCCGGAGAAGTTAGAACTATTGCTGGCCAAGACCCCACAGCACACTGATGGTCATGAAGAGGTCAACTCTGGCTCTCACTGGCCCACAAGGAGCACAGGGGAAACACCCAAGAGTCATCTCTTTCTGATCTTATCCCAATCCCAAATAAAGCCGACCTTCTTCCTCTTCATTGTACATCCCATTTATCTCAACCAATACTTAGATATGATAATTTTAATTCATTGATCTCATAAATTAATGATATTGATCCTTATAAAACCTTTTGATGCAAATACCATTAGCATATTCATTTTACAGATGATGACACTGAGGCATAGAGTTTAAACAACTTGACCCCAGTCTCCCAGATGGTGAGTCACAGGTTGTCAGGGTGGGTGTGATAAGGACGGTTGCCTAGCAGAGATCAGCACCCCGGGCATGTTGTGGGGGAGACTGACCTGTAGTAAAGTTTGTCTTGCACTAGCCAGTGGGGATGATAGCACCAAATTATCTTCCGTTATCTACTGTTGGGGGCTCCAGAAAGGATGTGTGAGAGCATTCGGGATGTCTCTGTACCTGGTAGAGATCCCATCACTTGGCAGGTCTTTGGGGCAGGACTTGTGTCTCAACATACCTGGGGATTAAGTGACATAACTGGTGTACTGGCTCAGTTCTGACTCAGTTTGTGAAGTTATCTGCCTGTCAGATTTTCAACTCAGAATGTCCATGTCCAGAGGGAAATCTCATGCTGAGCCACAGACCTCTACCCCTGCTCCTACAGGTTCTTCCTCAGAGTGTCAGTCCCCAAAGTCACAAACACTCTGTGACTCCTCTTACCTTCTAGGGCTGCACAGAAGCTCAGCAGCCAAGTCCTGGCATAAGCACACCACCTGCTAGACGGGTGACCTGGGGCATAAAGCCTCTGTCAGTCCTGCTGCATTCCTCTGGATGTGGTAGGAAATAAACCTAGATGACTTGTCCTCAAGTGCCAATACCTAGCACACAATAAATGCTCATCAAATTTTACCTGATGCTACCTCCTTAATCACATTCGGACCTGCAGCTGGGTTCTCTTAGGGAAGCAGCTTGCATACCAGCAATGCAGTTAGTATGAGGGTAAGCCAGAAAATGCATGTGATCCAAGTCTGCATGACCCCAAACTCTGGTTTAGGACTTAGTAGCAATGTAGCAAACCATTAGCTTTTGTAGACTGCATCAGCTAGGAATAGTTTTTACATTTTTAAATCGTTGCATCTTAAGTGGTTACATAAGTACCTACATAATCTTGATTTTGCCTCTTGGCAACCCTTGCTCTTGACTATTACTCTTTAACTACCTAGGACTGAAAAGAAAGCTTTTCTTGGTAAGGTCATATCTGTTCACCAGTCCCCTTCCTCTGTCCTTCCCTCATGCAATCTGTTCACTCTGCAGCCAGAGCAGTTTTCATAACTTCAGACTTGATCCTATCTCTCCTCTGTTAAGATTTATGCTGGTGTGAAGTCAGTCAGTGGAACCCACTAGGCTAGAAAGAACTGCTGCTGGGAACTGGTGTCTTACAGCTGTATGTGCACACTTCCAGGGGCACAGAAATAGGGACTCCATTGCATGACTGCAATGAAATCCAGAGGTAAAGTCAATGTGTAATTACCTTTTAGGAGAAAGTAAAATTATCATTTCTTGCAAGTGACATGATTCTATACCTGAGAAACCCAGAAGATCCAACTGGAAGGTGAAATAATAAGAAAATTCAGTAATATAGCTTAAGTAAAATTTAATATACAAAAAAGCAACTGCTTTTTCATGTGCAAAGGACAGTTAGAAAACACAATAGAAGAAAAGCCCCATTTTCCCACAAAAGACATAATATCTACAAATAAGCTTAACTCAAATGAATTCAAATGAATCAAACTTTAAAGCTTGCAAAGATATTTTTTAAAAAAGGAAATAAACTTGAAACATAACTTTTTTTGAATAAGAAAAAATATATTTTTCTTACTGAATTTATCTAAAAATTTAATGCAATCAAAGAAAATACTTTTAAATTAGACATGTTAATTCTAAATGTCCTATGAAAATTAAAACATGTAAAAATAGCCAAGAAGATTCTATGAAAAAAGGTTAAAGGGGGCAGATTATTCCAAATAATAAAAGGCATTATGAAACAATACTTAATTAAAGAAACTTGAAATAACATATGAATGCACAGCTAGATCAATGGAACAAATTAAGAGAGTCCAGAAATAGACCCAAACACATATGGGAAGGTGGCATTTCAAAATAGTGAAAAAAAGGAGAGATTATTCAATAAATGGCTTCGGGACAGCTGAGTACCAGCTGGAGCCCTACCTTAATCCTTGCACCAAAGTCAACTCCAGATGGATTAAAGTACTTTTAAAAACATAACAGTACCAGAAGAAAACTCGAGAGTTTTTTAAAATATGAAAGAGAAAAATCTTTCTAAGTAAGACATAAACCCAGAAGTCATAAAGAGAGAGATTACTATATTTATGTACTAGAACGTATATTTCGAAAAATATCCTGATTTTTAAAAGTTTTTAACTTGAGAAAAACATGTGTTTCTCATATAACAAGGGGCAATTGCCTTAAAATATAAAGAATTTCTACTTAAAAACAAGAACTGTTAATTATCAAAAATCCAACCATCTAAAAGAAAAATGAACAAAAGACAAGAACAGTTGGTTTATAAATGAAAAAGTACTCAATGGAAAATATGATTAAATAAACAGAAATTCCAGTAATGGACACTGAAATTTTTCAAAAACTGATAATTCATACTTTAAGTATATAGGGAAACAGGCACTACTGAGGAGAGGTAGATGATCGTGATTTCTTATCAAGCCATTTGGCAGTCACTATCAGAAACGAAACCAAACCAACCAAACAAACAAAAAACAGGTAACATTAGCCCAGCAATTCTTCCTCTACTAGGAATTAACCTTTAGATATATCTAAGGCATAATGATTATGTCCCAGAAACATTGTTTATAATAGCATTCGACTGGAAGTAATTCAAATGTACTTTCAGTGGGGCACTGACCAAATGTGTTCCAGAACAGGACTGACAAACTTTTTTTTTTTTAATGTTTTATACAATTTTATTTTGTTCTTTAGGTTACAACCTCTGTATTATTATTTTTCCCCCCTCCCTCCTCCCTCTGGTGCCCCTTCCATTCTCTCACACCCCACTCTTTGTTGTTTATTAGCTGTGCTGAATCCATTAGTCTCTTTCCTATGTTAGTGTCTTTTCTCTGGGTGAAGGACTGCGTTGTTGGGTCCAGGCGAACCTTGCTGTTAGATTCTCAGTCTTAAGTCTGCGCTGAGTGGCCAGGTTATATTCATTTGTGATCTGTCCATGTTTTCTTGCTGCAGGCCGTCCTCTGCAATCCATCCCATCTCCATCGCTTTGCTGCCTTTCCTTATGGCTCTGGTGTCGGACTTTGGGGGTCTTGCCCCCAGCCAGTGTTGGTCAAGTAGCCTCTCTGTGGGTTCAGGCTTCTGCGAGTGGCCTTTGAAGATCATCTCCTCTGCTTCAGTTTGCCGTTTTGATGTGGGGCCCATTATCCCCTCTTTGGTCATCCTCCTCTCCCCTGTAATGAGGGGAGGGTGTGTTGCTCTCCTTGAATATATCTCCAAAATGAAAGACCCAGGTCTTGGCCCGGTGAGCGCAGAAGTGCGCCTGGTGACATCGTGTCTCCACGGTTGTTTTTCTGGTCTTACATGCACTGGTTCACTTGGTTCTCCATCTGCTGTGTCCTGCTCAGGTCTGTGGGCTGGACTTTTGCCTGGTCCCTCACCCGTTCTATGTTGGGGTTGTTGTTGCGCATATTCTGGTTCCTCTGAAGTTTAGCTGGAGTAAGAAGTAAGAGAGAGATGGAAGGCCCCCCCAGTCCCCCCCACTCCCCTCCGTACTGCCCCAGGCCGGCTGTAAGTGGACACTTACTGACTTACTGGGAGGCCCCTCCTGCGGGAAGCGGAAGCCCCCAGCGCTGGGGCGAGTGACAAACTTTTCTTAATGGGACAAATAGTATTTTAGGTTTTTGTTGACTAGAGGCAAGATAAAGGTTCTTATCTCAGCACTACTTTAAAACTATTCTCACACAGGTATGAAGAAAGTAGTTTGGGTTTCTGGTTGACACTTTGACAGGAGAAATGCTGTTGAGTGTCATGTCTAAATAGTGACTGCATGGGAAATTCCCAGTGCATTAAAAATCAGGGGACAACACCCTCGCACCCTGTACAAAAACTAACTCAAAATGGATAAAGGACCTGGAAGTGAGACCTGCAACCATAAAATGTATAGAAGAAAACTTGGGCAAAATCCTTCATGAATTTCGCCTCAGAAATCCATTTGGGGAAACAACTATGGCCAGCAAAAAAAATGAAGGAAAACATAAACAGTTGGGACTATATAAAACTAAAAAGTTTCTGTTCAGCAAAAGTGACAATAAACAAAACAAAAAGAAACCCAACTGACTGGGAGAAAATTTTTGCCCTCCAGACAAGTGACAAGGGTCTGATTGAACAAAGATCCACAAAGAGCTCCTACAGCTCAACAAAAACAAAGCAATAAACCCAGTCAAAAATGGGGAGAAGTAAAAAGACACTTCACCAAAGAGACACTTCATCTTACACCAGTAAGAATGGCCCATATAAATAAAACGGACAACAACAAACGTTGGCACGGATGTGGAGAAAAAGGAACTCTCTTACACTGCTGGTGGGAGTGCAAACTGGTCCAGCCACTATGGAAGACTGTGTGGAGGACCCTCAAACAACGAAAGTGGACATAACATTTGACCCAGCAATCCCACGACTGGGAATCTACCCAGAGGACATGAAAACATTAATTCAAAAGGACAACTGTATGCGCTTGTTCACTGCAGCTCTGTTTACAATTGCCAAGATTTGGAAACAAACCAAATGCCCCAAAACAGATGATTGGCTAAAAAAACATGTGGTACATATACACAATGGAATACTACACATCAATTAAGGAGGACAAACACATGTCATTCACAGCAAAATGGATGGAACTAGAAAGACTCATATTAGCAGAAATAAGTCAAAAAGAAAAAGAGAAATACAGGACGGTCCCACTTATATGATGGGTTTAGGGAAAAACAAACAAACGAACAAGAAAAAATAAAAACAACCAATGGGACTGAACAATGAAGCAAGAGAGGAAGAGGGAGAAGAAAGCGGGGGAGGTAAAGAGCACAAAAGATCAGGATGGTTAACAGGTGTTAGTGAAGTGGGAAAGCCCTGGGGGACACAATAATGCAATACTGTAATATAAATAAAAATACACATATATATGCAAATTTACAAAAATTTAAATTAAATTAAAAAAAAAGAACAACCATTACAGAGATAGTTGACATTCTCTGTGGATATCTCTTCTATCCTATTCCCCATTATGCATTCTCAGAAATAATAATTAGTACACTGGATCTGATGTTTGCCACACCAGTGGTATGTGAAACTTCTAAATCACACATCAGCAAATAATATATTATTTTGCATGGTTATAATTTTGTAATTATGGTATTGTACTATGTATACTTATCTATGTAACTTGTATTCTTCCCACAAAAACTTTTTAAAATTATTTTAAAAAATAAATTAAAAAAAATAAAAATCAAGGGATGGAGCAGGATATAAAATCAACAAATACATATCATTTGAAGGCCCACATATTAATAATGAGCAATTTGGAATGGAAATTAAGGGAATAATTCCAATTACGGTAGCATTTAAAAAAATAAAATATTTAAGAATTGACAACCAAGGAGGTGAAAGACATACACAGTTGCTTCACTCTTCCTATTCAGCTGCTCGTACTCCCACACCAATCTACTGGATGAGCACACCATTAATAAGGCACTTATTCTCCAGACCACTACCCAGACTTGGCTTCTGGGGCACCTGATCAGGACAATAAGCTGCAGAACTTTCATGCTGAGCAATACCACATAATATTGAAATTTTGATCATCAGAGCTAAAAGGACTGACCAGATTGTACATTCAAATTATTCACTAGTTTAACAACTGTAATAATCATGCAAATAATCATTTATTCGTATGCTCAATATCTGCATTTTGTTCAACTCTCATCTTCATAAACAACTGTAGGGTAAATGAGTTGGTCAGACTTTTTCTGCCATGAGCCTCTATGACCAGCACCTTTGCTATTGTGCCTCCCTACGATTGTACATGCCTGGACCCAATGGATGTGCACCTGTGTGAGTGGGCCTGGGAGGAAAGGCTAAAAGCACAACATCAGCCCAAGGTGAGAGAGCACAGGGAAAAAGAGAGGCAAGCATGGCAAAGAGAGAATGAAGAAAATACCAGAGAGAGCATGAAGATTCCTGGGGGCCTGGCAGGCTTGCCTGCTGTTGGGTAACCATCCTATCCTCATCACGAATAGTAGGGGAAGCAGGCATCAGGCGCACCAATTTGTGTAGGTTCTTTATTGGTTTTAGCACTTACACAGACACACCAAGCAAGACAGGGCAGGCCAGGGCCAGGGGGTTAGGAGGCAGGCAACCGCCACCACCCCCCAGGAATCTTCACACTGTTTCTCTGGGTTCTCTATGTAGCATTCTCTCTCGGTGCTCTCTTTTGTGCTTGTGCTTTCCTGGTACTCATGCTCTTGTGTTCTCTCTAAGCTCCTTTAGCCCCTCTCTCCTAGGCTCAGCTGTGCACACTTACACAAGTGCACACTCACTGGACTGTACAGTCATGGGGAAGACACAGGTGCTGGTTCTACAGTCTAATGGGGGGAAAAGCCTATACCTGCCCCTCAGCTCCCCACAACAGGCCTGAGTCCTGGCATTGGCCCAGCCTCCCTACTTGGTGTGTCTGTGTAACTGTAGAACCAATAAAGAACCTACCCAGACTGAGATGCTTATACTACATTAACCGACAAGAAAGATAGCTTTATCCTATTTTCTTTCACTTTTCCCCCCACTAAGGTCTATGTCCTCTCCCCTTGAATCTGGCTACTTTATTTTTATTTATTTATTTATTTATTTATTTATTTGTTTGTTTGTTTGTTTGTTTTGAGACTAGATCTCGCTATTTTTGCCCGTGGAACCGCAGTCTCTGGTTGCCCGGGGTACCATGGACTCAAGCACTCCCCAGCCTCAGTTTCCCAGGTACCTGGGATTACAGGTGCACGCCACCATGCCCAGCTATTTTTTTTGGAGGTAGGTCTCACTACGGGCCCCAGGTGGGACTCGAACTGCGATCCCTAGCCCCAGCCACTTCATAGGCTGAAGCTTACAGGCACGAGCCACCGTGCCCAGCCAAATCTGGCTACTTTAGAGACTCCTGCTCTATTTAACAGTCTTCCCTCAATTGCTACAACTTGGTCATCCTTGGACACCCTGTTTCAGATGAATACTTTGGCCTTATGAATTGATTAAGCTAAAATTGTACTATAGTAGGTTGGATATAGTTGGAGCTTGCTTTTATAAGTAGCCTGTCTGTTGGTTGAGTTATCTAATCTATTTATATCCAATGTAATATTATAACTAACTATTGATATAGTTGGATTTTGGTCTACCATATTGCTACTTGCTTTTTATTTGTTCTATATGAGTTTTGCTCCTTGATTTATCTTTTCTTGTAATTTATTTCACAATAATTTGTATTAAACTCAAAGTTTAGAATCTCAGGTCACTGTGCAGCAAACCCACATGAGTTTTGGGTAGGTGGAGTCTCCCAGACTGGCCTCCATTACAGAGGAGGTCCTTCCAGGTCCTCAGGTTCAAGTCCCGAATCCTCTCTCTGCATTTATTAGCACTCTGCCTCCCACTTGCCACACATCTCTTCTTCAAGGAGCTAACATCTCTGGAACTCATTTTCTTTTGAGACTTACTGTGCATAAGGGGGTGACAAGACTGAATTGGGGGGCCATGGCCCCATCTTTGTAATAAGATGCAGCTGAACTTGAGGAATGCCACTGTGGGTAGAGACTCAGCGAAGCACATGAAGCAAGGACTGAAGCCTCATGAGAGAAGAGCGCAGGCATGACACGAACATGGGATAAGAGAGAGCATAAGAATGCATGCAGGGAGGGCCGGGCATGGTGGCTCATGCCTGTAAGCTTCAGCCTATGAAGCGGCCGGGGCTAGGGATTACGGTTAGAGTCCTCCCTGGGGCCGGTAGCGAGACCTAGTTCCAAAAAATAGCTGGGCGTGATGGCATGCGCCTATAATCCCAGCTACCTGGGAAGCTGAGGCTGGGGGTTGCTTGAGTCTGTGATACCCCAGGCAACGAGAGCCTGCGGTTCCACGGGCAAAAATAGCAAGACCTAGTCTCAAAAAAAAAAAAAAAAAAAAAAAACAG
>PVHY01005312.1:0-51107 GCA_004024945.1 Uropsilus gracilis
TTGTTGTTTGGTTAAGTTGTTGTTTAGTTGTTGGTTGTTTGGCCTGTTGTTCTCTTCTGATATATGGTAAGTGTGTGTGTGGTTTTTTTTTGTTGTTGTTGTTGTTTTATTTTTTGTTTTTTTTACCCCAGGGGCTTTCCCACTTCACTAACATTTGTTAACTATCCTGATCTGTTGTGCTCTTCACCTCCCCCGCCTTCTTCCCCCTCCTCCTCTCTTGCTCCATGGTTTAGTCCCATTGGTTGTTTTCATTTTTTCTTATTTGTTTATTTGATTTTCCCTATATCCCTCATATAAGTGAGACCATCCTGCACTTCTCTTTTTCTTTTTGACTTATTTCTGCTAATATGAGTCTTTTTAGTTCCATACAGGTTGCTGCAAATGACATGTCCTCCTTGATGGATGCGTAGTATTCCATCGTGTATATGTACCACATTTTTTTTTAGCCAATCATCTCTTTGGGGGCATTTGGTTTGTTTCCAATTCTTTGTAACTGTAAACAGGGATGCAATGAACATGCGTGTACATGTGTCCTTTTGAATTAATGTCTTCATGTCCTCTAGGTAGATTCCCAGTAGTGGGATTGCTGGGTCGAATGGTAAGTCCACTTTCAATTGTTTGAGGGTCCTCCACACAGTCTTCCATAGTGGCTGGACCAGTTTGCACTCCCACCAGCAGTGTAAGAGAGTTCCTTTTTCTCCACATCCGCGCCAACATTTGTTGTCTGTTTTATTTATGTGGGCCATACTTACTGGTGTAAGATGGTATCTCAGTGTGGTTTTAATTTGCATTTCCCTAATTATTAGTGAGGTGGAGCATTTTTTCATATATCCATTAGCCATCTGTATCTCCTCTTTGGTGAAGTGTCTTTTTAGTTCTTCTCCCCATTTTTTGATTGGGTTTTTTGCTTTGTTTTTGTTGAGCTGTAGGAGCTCTTTGTGGATCTTTGTTATCAGACCCTTGTCACTTGTCTGCAGAGCAAAAATTTTCTCCCAGTTGGTTGGGTTTCTTTCTGTTTTGTTTATTGTCTCTTTTGCTGAACAGAAACTTTTTAGTTTTATATAGTCCCAGCTGTTTATGCTTTCCTTCATTTTTTTGCCGGCCATAGTTGTTTCCCCAAATGGATTTCTGAGGTGAAATTCATGAAGGGTTTTGCCCAGGTTTTCTTCTATGTATTTTATGGTTGTAGGTCTCACTTCCAGGTCCTTTATCCATAAGAATAACTTTTTTTGATCCCAATGTAAGAATAACTCTTTTTGATCCCAGTGTTTTGCTAATGACACCATTATGACACATATATTTATCTTATCATACAATATCTCCATAATGGAGAAAATAGCTCTGCCTCACAGATAGGAGAACTGCAATCTTCAGGAAAGCAAGGGTCTGACACATACCAGAGCTTAATAAGGGATAGGTGTCTTTATTATGATGGTGTTCCTTGTTACACCATCATTACTTGTCCTATCATTATTCCATATATAAATTCCTCCACTCTTCCAACTTGAAAACTAAGAATAAGATTCTGTTTTTCATTCATGCATCCTCTGTATCCCAGCATGTTGCCTTTTACAGGCACTTGGTAAACTTAGTGTTAACTAAAACTATTATCTTATGACTAAGTCACTTGCACCTTGAAGAGAAACTTATCTCCCATCATACTCTGGAAGCACATTCTACTTCTCAAAGTAGCTATAATTACTTTAAAATATAGTTTCCTGATAACAGTTATTCTCTGAGTGTGGAGAGACAGTTCACAGATGATGTTCATGGGGAAAAAGGGTATTCTTTCCGGACCCCAAGGAGTATGAAAGACCATGACAGTTAACATGAATAATTCTGTGTGTTCTGTACTGTCATAAGAAGCTATATATGCCAGGTATTTGCATGGCTGATGTACGTTATATTATACTAATAAATATCCCATAAATTATTAAATTATAAATTCATTTTTTCTATTTTATAGATACGAAAATTGAGATTAGAGAATTTAATGACCTGCATAAATCTCATTAATAGTAAATGAGTGTACAAAGACCTAGAAAACCTATGTCTATAAGACTTAAATATCCGAGCTCTAACCACCTGCTAGGTAACATACAGTTCTAGTAACACTCTGAACTCAGAATCCATTATGGGCCAAAGTCTTATCTATAGAGTAAACGCTATGACCTGTATTCAACTTCATCCAACACAACACAAAATTAGCTTTCCTTATTTCCAGTAATTCTTCCCACCTGCTATAGTACCGAGCATCCAGATGCCCAGCATCCTCTTTAATATATTTTGTAGGTTAGGGTCATATCATGTAATGTAAAACAACTGTGCTCTCTCACATGAGCAGCACATGGGGGCTATTTACTAATTCCATTACCGCCTACTGACTGAGAAGTCTAAGCTAAAGAGACAGGTGAAAGCAAAGCTAATTAAAAAAAAAAAAAAAGGTAGGTAGAAGATAATACCCATGAAATGATCCCAGTGAGAGGAAGCAGCCCTCAGCAGTACAGTAGACTATTTCATTGCAGCAAGAAAGCCTCTAACCTCCCACATTCTGTTTCCACTAAACTATGCCTGCAGGAACCCCAATGGACAAACCTAGCAGGTATTCAAGAGGAGCATGACTACCGGCTAAGCATGAAATGGCACAGCTCTGCTGGAAAAAAGCAAGGAGGTGGGGAACAGAGTCTGTTTTCTAAAAATGCTCCTGAACAAATATTTGTTGAAGGAATAAATATTTGTTGAAGGGACTCATGAAGAAGACCCTGAATCAGAGTGACACTAGCTGTCATCATAGTGCCAACAAGTTTACTTCACTCTGTGCTCTCCTGTTAAGCAGGAAAATTAGAGGTAGGTCTAAAGCTGGCATTAACCCCACCTCTGCCTAAACTTTTAAAATCTCCAGCGTTCAGCAAAGTTGCTGTTGTCTAGTCACAGGAGGCCCTACTTATGTCGACTTCAACTTTCCAAATATATTTACTTTACATTATGTTTTTCATTAATAATGAACCTAAAAGATGTAAGTTCACCTATAGTCTAAGATGTTACAATGTCTACAAATGAAAATAATAAATAGAAATACGAAATACAGAGAAATAGATGTATATAAACACATTCTACAGCGAAAATCCCTACACGTGTAAGTTTCCACATAGGTTTATGGTACTAAACAGAAAAAGTTTCCTTGGGTAACTCCAACCTTTCCCTAAAACAGGCTTCATTCAAAAATTACTTTCTTGGTATATCTTTACCTGGTCTTACCATAGCCATTCACAGGTCATAAGATCCCAACTATGTATTACATTCCTCCTGAAACTGAATAAAACTAATCAAAATAATGACATGAAGTCTAAAATATCAACCAAAATTTCTAGCAACTGACAAATGGAGACATCAGTTTTGGATGGCAGTATTGAATATTTGCAGCCCATACATGAAAATGCCTGCCCTCCATGTTGAAAACAAATCTACATGAAGAACTTCTATACATTCTCCCTGTAAATGATTTAAAAAAAAAATACCATTTATCTACTTGACATACCCTGGTTTTCAAAATAATAGGTAAAGATGATCAAAACCTTGATTGTCTTCATATGACTCAAACAAAGCATTTTTTAAAATAATCTAAATTCAGAAAGTTGCTTCATTTCTAAAGTAAATATATACTAGAAACTTAGGGCTAGCTCTAGAAGGCCTGGGAGCTAAAGTAACAGTGTTTCCTAATCATTTTGTTTAATTCACTAGTTTCCCAGCCACTTCTTACTAACACTTCTGCCCTATTTTAGGTCCCAACAGCCCCCAACATAGTCGCCTCCCCCCTTCCCCCCATCAAGTGGTTCACTGAGCACCAGGGTCTCCAACTGGAGTTTCTTCCCAGGATAACTTTTGGGTATATGAATGTTCCACAAACTCACTTATCTTCTCCAAGCTACTTTCTGGCAACTAAGCTTCATAAGCTTCTTCTGAATTGTTTATTCTGTGTTTTAAAGCTCTATCAGCTGTTGGGATGATTTGCAAGATACCCTTTCTTTTTAGCTAAGCAGGATTGATGAGCATTACTGGAACCTTTGAAGGAATTCCTGCTATTTAAAATTCCTGCTGCTGGGATTAAAGCAGATAATGCCTATGAAAGTCTTTTGTAAACTGTAAAGTCCTAGTCAAATGTACTACGCTGTTATAATATTAATCATTATAGCAATAGCCATAATCCAGCAGTAAGAAGGCCTTTAAAATGCTGTAGTCATTTAGGCTTTCTATTTTCTCCATTCCCAAACTCACTGTCTACTTCATTGCCAACACAGGATAGCCCTCAAAGCTTTGTTTGGATGAATAAATGAATGACTGCAACTCATCACATAGTTTTCCAAATCAACATCCACAGTCAAAACAAAACTAAGCAGCACAATTTGGAAAGTGCAAGTACTCTGCCAAAAATACTGGGATCCTTAAAAAAAAAAAAAAAATACTGGGATGCCGAAACTGCATGCAGCAGGGGGAAAAAGTTTTTTTAAAGATACTTTCTTTCTTTGACAATGACATTTGTCCTTTGGAAGTGAGTACTGGATAGGAAAGAGGAAAAGAGGTTCTGATTGGTAGGAAAGAGGTTCTGATTAGGGAAGGAATTTCGATAAGTGCAGAAAATTGTATTTCCAGATTGTATTACTGAGCAAATTGTATTTGTTCTCTAAGCCTTTTCATTCCAAAAAAGGAAAGAACAATGGGTCTGTGGGGGTTAAAATGAAAAAACACAAAAACAGCAAAGTTTATGCCAGTACTGGGCAATCTAAGCACAGGCTTACTGCCTGGATGTAGGCTTTCTAGGGCTGAGAATGACCCATTCTCTGTGGAAAAAGGAAAGAGACATGAAGTGGGAGGAGAGACACAAGTAAGGAAGCAGTGCTGATATGAAATGAATTACTTTTGGAAAAATGCTTTCCTGAGAATTTGCAGGAGTTTTGCTCATTAAATGGAAGTCTATTTTAAGTACTTGTGTGCGCATGTAGAAAGGGGTGTGTAAGTGTCCAGAGACAGGGGGTTCATTTATCTGACTCAACAGAACCCTCCAGAAAGGAGGGGAGGGAAAGTCCCTGGCTGGTTACTCAGGAAAGCAAATGTTAGCACTGATTTTTAACCCTAGGGGATGAAGATATCCTAAAAGCCCCTTTCTTCTAAAGGGTGGGACTTAGAGGAGCTAAGGAAGACCTACTATCCCAGAGATCTGCATTGCTCCAGCTGTAAGAAGGGCCCCTGAACTAGCAGCTTCTAAGCTCCTGAAAATATCCTATTTCTAGCCATCAATCAGCATTAAGCTGCTTTGGGGGGCTGAGCTTTTGGTACAGTTGCCAGTAGCAACAGGGCACACACTCCCTGCTCCCTGGGAGCTGGGGCGACAGAATTGTGGGAGGGTCAGCCTGGGCAAGAGGCCCTTAACTGTGTAAAGTCGGGGACCCCAGGGGTGATGGTCCAGATGCAGGTGTATCCTGAAGCCAGGCCAAGCAGTGGCCCAGGTTCTTGCCCTTGGAGCTGGAGTGGCTTCTAGCGGCAGGCCAGGTAATGCCAGTGTCAAATTCAGTAGCTTTCCAGGCCCCCCTGGAGGGATCTCTCTGCTGGCATTTAAACACAGAAATCAAGTGCAACTGATGGAAAGATACACTAGCCCTGAGGTAGGGAGGGTCCAATTCTTGAAATTCTATCTCCCCTGTACTATCCCCTCCCTTCAGGAGTCTAAGGAAGAAGCCAAAGAAGACTTGTGTCTGCACGTGTGCTTGTTTTCATCGGTGCTGCCAGAACAAAAGCAGAGGCCCCACAGGTAGAAAGAAGGGTATGTGTGTGTCCTGTGTGCGGATCGGACCTCGTGGGGGTGGGGAGGAAAGGCCGAGTCCCACCCACTAATCCTCCGCCTAGGGTGTGAGTGCTTGCGAAGAGCTTAACTTCCTGCCACCTCCCAGAATTTCTCCCCCTGCTGTTGGGATCTGGTAAGGTGGAAAAGGAGGGAGATAGTGAGGGAGGCGGTAGAGGGCAGAGATGGACCGAGGAGATCAGCACCGAGGAAGACACACAAGCAGGAAAATCCACAGGCAGGAACTAATGGGAGCCCCAGGGGTTGAAGAGCCGAGCCCCTTGCTGGGAGCACACTGGGAAGGGAGCAGCTGAAATCTCCTTACCTGGCTGGTGGTGGAGCATTTTGCAGTGGGTCAGGGGCAGGGTGGGTGCCTCTCCCCCTGGAGACAGACTCCGCAGCGCTGTCACTTCAGGAGCTGCAAGGCGCTGGCTGCGGAGCGGGGAGTTGACAAACTTGCCATGTCAGAAGCGCTCGGAGGTAATCTCGGCCACATGTACTCCCCAGCCCAAGGTAGTCAAGCAGCCAGAGCACTGCGCTCCTCAAGCTCTTCGGCTTTGTTGCGTTCCACTGGCCCCACTGCCTTCCGCTGTCTCGGAGCCCTCTCGGCAATGGGATGTTTCTCTCCGGTTCTGGGAGGGCCCTCGGGTCTCTGTGCCACTTTCCTCCAAGGCGCACGTTAAAGAGCTGCCCCGGAGCGCCTGGCTGGGTTGTGCAGTGCGCTCCTACTAGGAGGCTCCGGCCCATAGATTCCCGCCCCCCCACCTTCTCCCCCTCCCCGCCCCTCCAGGCCCCCCCATCAGAAGCTGCTTAGGATCGGGCTGTCAAATCCAGCCCATCTGCTGCAATCATAATCAGTCTCAACCGAATGGTTCTGACAAATCTTCGCCTGGAGCTGGAGTTGGGGAGGCTGGTGGGTGAGGGGCTGGGATAGGGGTGGGGGTGGGGGGGGGGAGAGCTAGGAGGGATTCAAATAAACAGGGAAATAGGGAGAGGGTGCCTGGAAAGGGGGTCTACAGGCTTCTATTGTCTACCCCAGAGGAACTGGAGGGGGAAATGGGGATCCCCAAGGGGGGAACTACTGCTTTTCTTTCCCAGTTCCCAGTAAGAAAAATTAATCCTTTCAGGCGACTCCTGGCACACCCTGCCCCCACTCCAAACCGCTGCTTGCTGTGTTTGGGTGGAACGAATTTCTGCTAATGAACTAACCAAACAGGTCCTGTAATCTTATCATCAAGGCTGACCCAGAGACTGGCACAAATATCCGAAGTATTGTAATTGGCAGGTAAGAGTTGGAATTAACAGTCATTTGTCTGAAGTCAGAAGTTGGTTACCAAGTATGTTTGAAAATAAGCTTATGAAGGGAGAACACAAGTAATTGGCCTAAAAGCCCAACCCTTTGCCCACCGTTGGCACTTGGGGAGAATCAAGGAAAAACTGCTTTGGGTAAGATAATGTTGAATCAGTTTAGCCCTATTTTGAGTTTAAAGAATTCTCTTTTTTTCCCCAAATTTCTTATGGAAATTTTTTTAAAGAAATGCTGTTTTATTAGAAAATACTGCCTTTTAACAATCATAATTTTCCAAACAAAAAGTTCCCTCTGCAGATGAAGAAATACTGAACTTATTTTACTAATATACTTTGAACTACCTTACTATGCCTCTTCACTTAATCATACATTTCTAATGGTGACAAGCTTACAAGGATTATAGCAAAAGTTTGTTGTTTTAATAATAAAAATAGAAGTCCTAGATACACATAAACAAGTTTTAAAGCATAAAGAATACAACCACTGGGATTATGCCTGACATTTTATATTCTTCTCTAGTGCTGGGAAATGTTCGATTATCCTCAATGACAAGTATTTGTTGGGGAAATAATACGTTGGATAAACTAATCACCAGTTGAAAAGTTGATGCAAAAAATTTAGGCCATTTATTCAGTTAGGTATAAGAAGTAGCCAAAAATAAGTGTAATGGCCTTTATTGTGAAAATTCAATCCAAGTTTTAAATTAGTGTTCAAATCATTCTTTTGTTTTATGTTATAGTTGGGAAATGTGGGCAAGCCACATTAAGCACCCACTTATCTAGGGAGGGACTGTCTTCTACTTATTTTATAGCTCAGTGGTGCTTACTGAAGCGCTGTGCAACTATGACTATGGGCATACCATGAATACTGATGGTTTGCATTTTTTGATTTACAGGTCAGATTATAAACATATATATTACTGTGATTTGATAGGAGCAATAAAATGAAACTCAAGCATTACTTTCCCCAGTACGTAAAAAATGTAAGTCAAGAACAACTACTGACCCAATATTAAAATGTTTTTGTAAATATTTAATTTTTTTAAATTGTCAATCTGTTTTATGTGTGTACTAAATAATTTTATAAATATTGTAAAACTTGGTACCAAGAAATAAGTATGTCATAAAGGTTCCTCTCCACCAGAATTAAGTAACTTTAGAGAAAGTGTCATGGAAATGTGGTTCAGCTGGAGAAAAGTTAAGCCGAGAAATGGAGTGTGGGTTGCAGGCAGCAATCTGTGTTCTGTTGTATTCTTTTGTCACCTTGGTAGTTTCAAATGCATCAGAGTCCAGTGATAGGCTAAGCTCTTGGCCCCACCTCCGTTTCATCAAGTTCTTGATCTGAACTTCAAAACATAACTTGTCTACTTCTTGCAAAGATTTAACCTAGTGCTTGTTATTTATCAGTAATGTGAGTGAAAATGCAGACCAAAAATTATGACCTGTGTAACTTAAATTCTGGTGGGGAAGAAAGATATTAAAGAAAAGGTTCAAAAGAATTCACATTCCTTATTCAAAGGTAATTAGTGGAAAAGAAGAAAATAAATCAGGAAAGATTGGTGGCATTAACTTTTAAATAGAGTGCTTAATGAAGGTCTCACAGAGAAAGCTAGTATGAGTAAGTAATGAAAAGAAGTAAAGGAGCAGGCAAAACAGCAAATGTTTAGGGAAAAATGACCCAAAAGAAGAAGAGTAGGTACAGTGGCCCTTAGATCAGATGACTGTGTCTGGGAGGCTGGGAACAATGATGACTCAGTGGGATGGAACAGAAGGAGAGGGATATTGGAATGGGCTTACAAGACATACCATTAGGTGGGACCTACAAGGCCAACTGAAAGGTTTTTGATTTTTAATCTAAGTAATATAGGAGAAAATGAACACAGAGGATTTCCAGCAGAAGAGTGTTATGATTTTATTTTCAGGGTCACTCTGGCTACCATTAATTTTAGGCTGAAATTGGAGTGTCTTCTATAAGATTACTGTAAGCATGAAGACAAGGAAGGATGGCTTGGACAGAATTATAGCAAGAGAAGTAGAACAAAGGCCGGGCACGGTAGCTCATGCCTGTAAGCTTCAGCCTATGAGGCAGCCAGGGCCAGGGATCGCGGTTCGAGTCCTGCCTGGGGCCTGTAGCAAGACCTAGTTCCAAAAAACTCGCTGGGCGTGGTGGTGCGTGCCTGTAATCCCAGCTACCTGGGAAGCTGAGGCTGGGGATTGCTTCAGTCTGTGGTACCCCAGGCAATGAGAGCCTGTGGTTCCACGGGCAAAAATAGTGAAACCTAGTCTTAAAAAAAAGAGAGAGAGAGAGAGAGAGAGAGAGAAGTAGAACAAATTGGTGAGAATCTGAGCTTGACTTGAATATAGATAAACTGCAATATCTCAGAACAGGTAGTTTGAAAAAATTAAAAAGGAAGGAGTTAAAATAACTCCAAGTGTTTGGACTTAATCAAAGGTTAATTTTGAATATATTAAGAGTAGGATGCCTATTCAGTTAAAGTCTTAAAATATAATTAGTTTATGTAAAGCTCTTATTAGTCCCTGCCTTTAGTTCCTAATTACATAAATGATTATGGTGGTGGGGTCCTTGTGTTAGTGGTGGTTATTGTTACTGTTTATGTTTACCTACCAAAATGAGATATTGAGTAGTTGAGTAAATACTCAAGTATAGCATTCAGGGTATAATTCAAGGGAGAAAAAATAAATCTGGACACTGTGTAGAATATGTTAAAATTAAAATCAATCAGATTGTGTAGGTCATTAAGTTTATGAATATAGTTGGAAAAGAGATGTTTGAGGTTGAATCTGGAAGTTACTCCAATTGTAAAAGGTAAGAAAATAAAAAACAGATAAAGAAACATCCTCAGTGGCTACCAATGAGAGACAAGGCAAAACTAAAGTCTGGGCTTCCCTGGGAACCAAGTGAAGATGACGTTTCAAGGAGAGAATGATCATCTAGTAATAGTGTCCTGATATGAGTATCTCAATAGAAAACCCAAAGGAAGGTGTAGGAAAGTTAAGAGTGTTACTAAGTTTACTGAATAATTTAATTATCTACTCTATTTACAACACATTCAGGACTACCAAGCACCTAGATAAGGATCAGGTACAGGATAGGTATTCAGTGTGTGCTGAATCAAGAAGGGATTAAACACCTTATGTTGTGAAATATTTCTCAACTTATGATCCATGAATTATTTTGGAGATGTCTTCTATTCTCAAATTTAAGAAATATTGATATAGAAAAATATTCCTGTGTGGGAATGGGAATATATCTGGGAAACATTATGTGTCTCCCTTTTCATTAGTAATTTAAATCAGTTACAATGGACTCACACATGGAAGCTTAAAAATACACGTATACAGTACACTTATAACCCAATTAAAACAAAAACCCAATTAAAATAAATAACGTAAAGATAGACTTGATCAAAGAAGTTGTAAAAATAGCAAATAAGTACATGAAAAGATATTCATCATCTTTAGTCACTGGGAAATGCAAATTGGAAATCACAGTGAGATTTACTTACGCCCACTAGAAATTGACAAAATTAAAATGACTAATAATGTCAAGCCTTGGCAAGGATATAGAGCAACTTAAATTGGCATGCATTGCTGGTAGAAATGCAGAATGGTTCAGCACACTTAGAAAAAATGAATTGGCAGTTTCTTATAAAGTTAAACATACACTTCGAATTTGCAGTGATCCCACTGCAGGGTATTTATCCAAAAGAAGTAAAAACATATAGGTGCAAAGAGCTGCACATAAATGTTTATACCAACTTTATCATATATTCAAAGGAAAAACAATCTAAATTTCCATTAATCTGTAAATAGGCAAATTACCTTTGGTAGTGTCATTCATATTTTATAAATATTAGTAATAAAAGGGAACCAACTATTGATCAACCTAACAGGCATGAATCTCATTCATGGCTTCATGCTAAAGGAAAGAATATCATACTTTTTGACTGTTTTCTGTTCGATTCCCTTTGTTCCTAAAACACTAGAGACAAAAGGCAGTTAAGTTATTGCCTGGGCTAAAGATAGAAAAGGGATTGACTATAGAGTGGCTCAAGGAAGTATCTGGTATGGGGGAAATTTTGTTATGATTACAAAATGTCTATTTGGTCTCACTCATCAAGTTGTACACTTGAAAGTTGATGAATTTTATTACATGTAAATTAAAATTTAATAAAAAGTTAAGATTACTAAAATGTGTATTATTGTAGGGGGGTTATAGATTTCCCATCTGAGAAGAGCAAGGTTACCCCAGGAATATCACTAGTCTATAATCTCCAATAAAGTAATGATCTAAATAAGACTCACCAGGAGATGCTGAGGCCCTTAAGTAAGAGAATGATGGGAAATAGAACATTCATACAGTACCAAGTATTACCTCTTGAATTTTTACTAATTGACAAAGTAAAATATATGACATGGAAAGATCATTTCACATATTTTCCCCAATTTAATGTTATATGGGAGGTATAGCATCATTTATGAACCATCTTGCAAATAAGCATGTTTAGATTAAATCCAAAAAAAACCAGACCTTTGACATAACTTTTGGCTTAGAAGAAATAGAAAAGGGAAGGTCAGATTGTTGGTACTACAAGGCAACAATGAGGGATATGCTGAATATAGGATGCACAGAACAATGGAATATTATTCATCAATCAAAGAAAATATACTTATTCACAGCAACATGAAAGGAGCTAGAAGGAATCATGTTAGCAGAAATAAGCCAGAAAAAGAGAAATACAGGATGGTCTCACTTATATGAGGGATGTGGGGAAAACGGACAGACAAGAAAAATTTAAAACTGTCAACAGAACTGAAGTATAGACCAAGAGAGGAGGAGGGTAAAATTGAAGGAAGGATGGGCACAAGAGACTAAGATGATTCACGGGTGATAATGTGGTAAGAGAACCTCAGGGTTGGCATATATATGTGTGTGTGTGTATATATATATATATATATATATATATTTACACATGTGCAATTAATTTAAAAAATTATATAAGTAAATTTTTAAAAAAGAAGTGCTTTGAAATGTGAATCTCTTATGATCCTCTGTGTTTCCAGGATATCTGTTGTAACTCTTTTCTTTTCTGAAAATGTTTATAAGGGGGTGGCAAAAAAGGAGCCATCATACACTGTAGGTGACAATGTAGGTGAACACAGTCTCTATGAAAAATTGTATGGAAATTTATCAGTACCTTAAAAATAGATCTACCATATGACCCAGCAACACTTCTCCTGGGTGTGTACCCAAAGACTATGAAAAGACTATGAATATGAAAATAAGAAAAGAATATTAAAAAGATATATGGATCTCTTTGTTCACTAGAGAACTATTTGCAGTAGTTAAGGAATGGAAAACAACTTGTATGTTCAACAGATGAGTGGATAAAGATGTAGATACACAAGCATGATGCTCAGCTAAAAAAAAATATCAAGATGAAATCTTCCTATTTGTAACAACATGAATGGTACCAGAAGAAATTATGCTAAGTGAAGTTAGAAGAAGACAGATACCAGATGATTTCACTCATATGTAGAATATAAAGAAACCAAACAAACAAAAGTGTGGGAGGGGGGTAGAGGAAGGACAGACAAAACCAAACCAAAACAAACTTGAAATCTGATGACAGAACTGAGTTTGCTAAAAGGGAGCATGAAAGATGCAATTTGAACTAGTGCTGAAGATTAACCTGTGCTTTGGTAGTGATGTGGTCTAAGGTCATAAATTTGAAGAGGTGAGAGTCTATAACCCTAAAACATATAGAGTACTGAATATCTTTACCTGAAAAGAAACATCTTAAAGACTAAAAATAAAAAATTTTTAATTGTCAAAAAAAAAGGACTAAAATAAATATAATAAACTTAATGAAACTAATGAGTCTGGATCTTGGTCAAAATAAAGAGAGATAAACATTGTGGGAACAATTAGAGACATTTAATAAGGTTGATACTGGAAGATAAAAGATAATTTTTAAAATTTCACTAAAGATAAATGATAAGGTGGTTGCAAAGAAAATGATCTGTATTTTTAAAACATGTGCAAAATCATTTACAGTAGAAGTATCATGGCGTTTACCACTCACCATGGAAAGAATATATAAGAAGCAAAATTGGTAATAATTGCTAATACTGAAATGTTAGTGTTTACTGAATTTGAAGAAAATTCTACTTCAGTTTTCTATTTATTTTTTCATAATATAATGAAAAACTGGATACTTCTAAACATCCACAAGTCAATAATTTTAAAAGAATTAGAGAAACTAAGAATTTGATGTCTTAAAAATAAAGCACTATGAAAAATGGAACTAAAGCAGAATATGAATAAAAAAATAGTGAATATATAGGAATCAAAAAAATTAAAAAAATATGTAAAGCATTCAACCAAAGAGGTTAGAAAAAGAAAATAATTCAGTAGAATAAAAGAAATAAATATAAAGGTCTAATAAAATAGAACATAAGATACTGATTTAGAGTAAAACAATATCTGGCTAGAGGAATGAAACCAGAAGACACAAATCAATAAGCTTAGTAGTAAAGACAACACAACTAAGTTCACAACAGAGATTAACAATTTACTTTTACAAAGTTATGACAATATATTTGAAAATGTAGGTAAATTTATCGAAGTTCTAAAATTAAAAAAAAAAAATAAACCTTAAATGATCAATGGAATCTTGAAAACTTAAATAGACCAACTCAATAAGTGAAAATCATCCTTCCATAAAAAACAGGTCCAGAATTCTTTAAATTTACACAATTGAAGTATACAATTTATTTTGGTGTTTGCAAGTTGTACAACTATCATCATTTTAAAGAAGGTATTTGTCACTCCAAAAAGAAGTCCATTGAACCTGTCACAAGCCACTTATTCTTTAGGCATAATCAAGAAATCAACAATCTATTTTTTATCTTTATAAATTTGTCTTTTCTGGAAATTTCCTATAAATGCAATAATAAAATATGCAGCCTGTTTTACTGGATGTTTGTGACTTTTTGACTTAACATACTGTTCTAAAAAGTCATCCATATTGTCACATGTATTAGTACTTTATTCCTTCTTACAGTCAAATGATACTGCACTGTATACATGGAGCACACTGTTTATCAACTCATCATTTACTGGCCATTTCAGTTTCTACCTTTTGAAACTGAATAAATAATGCTGCTGAAAAATCCATGTGCAAGTTTTTGTGTGGATGTTTTTATTTCTCCATAAATATATCTGGTAGAATTTCTGTATCCTATAATAACTATGTTTAGCATGGTGAATAACTGGTAAACTATTTTCCAAAGCAATTATGTCATTTTATATTCCCACCAATTTTACATTCAATTTTCCTTGTAAATGTATTCTTCCTAAAATGTGTTAAATATCAATGATTATAGCCATTTTAGTGCATATGAAATATAATTTTGATTGACTGTATCTTTGCCTGTGTTTACTGGTCAATTATTTATATTTTTTAAAGAAATTTCTTTTCAATTCCCATGACCATTTTTATTTATTTTATTTTAAATATTTTGGTTTTTTTTCTGTAAAGTGATAATACAGCATTTTTGTTATCTCAGATGGTATAAAGATGACTTATTTCTTCAACTAGAATTTGTTTTTACTGTTTTAGTCAAATGTGAATCTATCTATATCAATTGCTCTCTTTTTTCCTCTTACCACCTTCTTTTGTATCCCTGTGTCCTTTTTCTTTCTGCCTTCCTCTTAACTTTAGAGCCTTAAAGGCTTTTATTAATGTCCACTAGTTTTTGTAAATATTTTTATACTATATTTTTATATTATATTATCACATCATCTGCTTTGTAAATGCAAAAAAAAATGACTTTTTTTTTTTTACTACACATTATTCCCTCAGATTTCCTCTCTTTAACTGAAAATGACAGCACCTTATCTTTCTTTATGGCTACACAGTACTCCATATGTGGATATACTACATATAATCCAGTCATTCACTCATTGATATTTAGATTGCTTCCATGTCCTAACTATTGTAAATAGTGCTACTATGAACACTTTGGAACATGAAGTATTTTGTGTTGATGGTTTCAATATTCTTGGACAGCTATCCAAGAGTGACTACTGGGTCATACATCTTTTTTAGTTCAGGGTTAATTCAGATTGCTTCCCTTAAAGATTGTATACCAGCACATTGCGCATCAACATATCACAGGGTTCCTCTCCATCACATGTTGTTGGAGGTCTTTTTAATAGTTTCCAAGTTATTTTAGCTCTGGTATTAGGGTTTTTTATTGGAAACTTTTCTTGCTTAATTTGGACCTGTATTAAATACATACATAGAAAGCAAGCCAAGAAATAGGATCATGTGTTTTTGAGGTATTTGCCAGAAATGGCACAATTAGTAAGAAAAGAAGTGATTATTGAAATAATGTTATCAAGACAATTTTCTACCTGAATAAAAAATAAATGAAATTAGAACTCTATCTCAGATCATTCATAAAAATAAAATTGAATTATAAACTAGATGTTTAAAGAACAGATCTGGGTACATAATAATGCAATAATGTAATATAAATACACATATATATGCAAATTTAAAAAATTAAAAAAAAAAAGAACAACCATCACAGAGATAGTTGACATTCTCTGTGGATATCTCTTCTATCCTATTCCCCATTATACATTCCCAGAAATAATAATTAGTACACTGGATCTGATGTTTGCCATGCCAGTGCCAGTGGTATTTGAAACTTTTAAATCACACATCAGTAAATAATATATTATTTTGCATGGTTATAATTTTGTAATTATGGTATTGCAATATGTATACCTATCTATGTAACTTGTTTTCTGCCTGCAAAAATTTTTTAAATTATTTAAAAAATTTAAAAAAAAAGAACAGATCTGGTGGTTGGCACTACCCAATTTCAAGACAATATGAAGATAGAGTAATCAACACAGTGTGGTATTGAAACCAGACAGAAAGACCAGAAATTGATCCCCATAAATATGATCAATTTTTCTTTGGCATAGGAGCAAAGGCAATAAACTGGAGCAGAAATAGACTGTAACTAGTGATATCCCAGAAACTGGACATCCTAAAAGAAAAAAAATAATTGACAACCTAGACACACCTAGTCCAAGATTTTACACCTGTCAAAAAATAAACTCAAATGGGTCAAAGACCAAATTGTAAAGCATAGCTATGAAACTCCTAAAAGATAGCCTAGAAGAAAACCTAGGTGATCTTTGATACAGTAATACCTTTTTATAACATCAAGGACATGATCCATGTAAGAAATAAATTATAATTTTAATAATCTAACTTATCAATGTTTGTACTGTGAAAGACAATATGAAAACAATAAAGAAGACACAGTCATATAGTGAGAGAAAATTACTGCAAAAGACATCTATTAAAGAACTATTAGGCGAAAATGTATAAACTACTTGTAAAACTCAACAGTAGAAAAACAAAAAAAAAATTAAAATGCAGCATACATTGGTGAGAATATAGAGCAAATAAAGCCTGTGCACCATTGGCATGGATTTAAATTGGTATACCAGTGTGAAAACTATGCAGAGATAACTCAAAAATTAAACTAAAAACTACTATATGATTGATCAGTTATACTTCCAGGCATTCATTAGAAGAAAATGAAAATGATAATTCAAAAAAGATAGGCATTCCCATATTCATTGCAGCATTATTTACAATAGCGAAGACAAGATATGGAAACAATGTAAGTGCTCAAGGAAAGATGAATGATTAAGAAAATGTGATATATATATTTATATATACAAATGTATATATATAAATTAATTTCACTATATTAAGATATACATAGATAAAATAGATTATTCACAATATAAAAGAGTGAAATTTTGCCATTTACAACAACATGATGGACCTTGGGGGTATAAGTCAGAGAGGAAAAGACAGTATCACATGATCTCTTCAATAAATGGCATCTAAAACACAAAAGTAAAACATAAAACAACCAAAGGAACAGACTGTTGCCTGCCAGAGGCAGGGATGGAGGATGGACATAATGGATGAAGGTAGTCAAAAGATGCAAATTTCTGGTTATAAACTAAGTCATATAATTTATAGCATGCTGAATATCATCAATAACATTATATAGCATATTTGAAAGTTGCTAAGAACAAACCCAAAAAGTTATTGTAAGAAAATATATGTAGTAATGCCTATTAAATATGCTTACTGTGATCATTTAAGTGTATAAACAACTATCAGATTGTTATGTTATACACCTAAAGCAAATATATTATGCCTGTCATTCACAAGTTTTAAAAAAGTATAAAATAAAAAATCTATAACTTCTTAAGAATGCCTTGGAGAATATTTATACATACAAATATTTGTACATTATATTCATACATACAAATCCTATAAAGGATCATTATTTTTACCTTTCAATAAATTTATTTTGTTAAATGAATTTTTATGAATTTCATAAAGTTCTCCCCTCCCCCAATGAGTAACTAGTAGGTGGTGACCTGTTAATTCAACTATTCAGAATTTGTAAAGAAACACAAATGAGTACAAGCATTTTTAAAACGTCTAGTCTACAGAAGATGATAATTAAAAGACAACATATTTAAGTACTCAGTCTCACTATTGGGAAAATATAAACTAAAAAAAAATCATGAGATACTACTTCATGTCTATTATAATAGCAAAAATAATTCTGATTACCATATGTGTTGCTGAGGCTATGTGGAAAGAAATCTTACACATTTCAAAAGGTGGGAGCAATTGGACCTTTGAGGTAAAGTTGAAGGCACGCTTAGTCTAAGACACAGCAATCCCATATTTATGTATATGCTCAAGGCAAAATGTCACATTTATATATAGATATACAAGCACATATGAAACAGAAAAATTCAATAAAACAAAATCACAAAGCAAACACCAGTAAGTTCATACAACAGAATCACTATACATATTTGCTGATAAAGCAATAATACAATAGAAATTAATAGAATTAATTAAAATTAATAAAGTAAAATTTTTAAAAAGTTCTCCTTCCTGGTAATTACAAAACTAACTTTGAGGCAAATCTTGAATATAAGCAAAAATTACAAATAAAATTCAAAAAATTCTAAAACCTAATGAAAATCTGCCTGCATTTATTTAAAACTGGCCACAGAACAAAATAGTAGACCTAAGCACATTTAACAATAATAAGCTAATGTTCAGCTCAAAATGCCAAAAACAGGAAAATAGCCTAGGAAAACACAAAGAAGGAAAGAGAATAAGACCAAAATGTAAGGTACAAAAAACAACCTAGTTGAAATGAAAATTTCATTTTTCTTAAAAAAATAGAATTATTACATAATTTGATAAAACAAAAACGTAGAAGGAGAGGATGTACCATATATGAAAATGGGAAATAAGAACTAAAGCAGAATAATTCACAGGAGGGTACTTTATAGATCTTATCTTGATGCAAATAATTTTGAAAACAGATATAGTAACTCCCTACAAGAGACAAACCAAAACTCACCCTATTATGGTTGGAAAATATAGACCAACTTTTCTGGAAGATTTAAATAAAGTAATATACTATCACACACACATACACATACACACACACATACACACACACACACACACACACACACACCCCACACTTCTGAGCCTCCTATGAGGAGCTCATAAAGAAGTTCTTAGGAATTTTCACATGGAAGTTCTAGCAAGTCTGCAAGATCAGACTATTCCGATATTCCAGTTTTTTTTTCTTTTTCAGAACATGGAAAATGTCCTAATTGCTTTTTATGAAACAAGTATAACATTGCTGTTGTTATGAACTGAATGTTTTCACTTGCAAAAAAGACAAAACTGAATCTTTACTTTCCCCTGCCCCTACACACACACCCTTAGTGTAAGTTGTCAGGAGTACAACCTTTGGGAGTAACTAGGTTTAGATGAGTTCATGAGGCTTTGCCCACATTAATGGGATCAGTACCCTGATAAGTCATGAAAAAGCTTGCTACTTCTTCAGCTCTTCATCATATGAGAATACAACCAGAACTAGGTCACAAAAAGATCAACAGTCTGCAAAACAGAAGATGGCTCTCACCAGAACCCAGTACCACCGGGTACCAGTACCACCACTGACACCCTGTTTTCCACCTTCCAGACTCCAGAATATGAGAAATAAAAGTCTGTTGTTGAATTGTACCTACTTTTCACTATTTTGTTACAGCAGCCAGAATTAAGAAAACAATGTAATATGATAAAGACAGTGAAAAGCTTATACTAATGCAAAGATACTAAATAAATGACCAAAACAATGCAAAATTGCATTAAAAATATACTATAAAGACCAATTGTATATGGCTCAATATTAAACCATAAACATAGTTTTAACTTTCTAAATTGCATTAATTCTTGGCATAGATAATTTTTGTCTTTGACAAAATTTTTAAAGCATTCTGATGAAAAGATAGGAATTGATGCAAATTTTCTAAACATGAGAAAACAAACATACACCCTCAGCCTTAACTCCACCATGAATGGAGAAATACTGAGGCACCTCTAGTAAAATGAAAAACAAGGCAAGGATGGCTACTATCTGCATTATTTCACATTATATTGTCATCAATATACCTACTTAAGATCAATCAAATAGATTCCTAAGAATTGCAAAGGATAAAGAATAACTTTTATTCCTCAGTTTTTTACTTGTAGATAAATGGGTTTGAATGATGCATGTTTTAAGTAACAAAAGTATAGAAAGAAATATAAGTATACTATTCTCCGTGCCTGCTTTATAGAAGAAGAAATTGAGTTTACCTTACACAAGAGATTCAGAGAGAAAACTGAAGTTACTTTTGAGATTTCCTATCTACTGTCTACTTTTCTCCACTAACCACCAGACTGGTGGAAATTTTTGTGCCTCAGAGCTTAGCAGAGAGCCCTAGAAAGGCTTGGAAATAGGAAATCAAATTTGTGATAACCCAACATCCTTCTAAGTCTGGGGTTATAAAACAACTGAGTAAGTTTCCTAAAACTTAAGATAAGGAATAGTCACCCACATTCAAAATCTTGTCTATTTTTGTAAATCAAGTTTTGTTGAAACACAGTCACAACTTGCTTTTTCTCTGACTACTTCTGAGCTACAGAGTTGAGTATTTTGATAGTTGCCACAGAGTATAATCAGGAAAGTCCCAATTATTTTCCTTTCTGTTGCTTCACAGGAAAAGTTTGCTGACCTCTTCTTTCCAAATGCTGCCCTCTTGCAAGCTATTGTAAACACGAATATACTTCTAAATATTATTTATGTTTATATTTCTGAGTCACACTCTGAAACAACTATGGTAATTAAATACAAGTTACAAATTTTAATGAGCCCTAAAGTTTCTCAAACATGTTCTGCAGCATATACACTCCAGTGGAGTGCAGTAACATTCCATTTTTTTAATACTAAGAATAGGAGGTCATTTTAGCAAATTAACTTTAAAAATTAAACTTAAATTCAGTTTTTATAGCCAGTAATAACTGCAGCCAATATTACTTCCAGATAATTAAAAGAGGAGTCCTAATGATTGAAATTTAGTATGACTTTGTTTACAAAAGCAATTACAGTTGTCTATATAGTTTCTTTTTGTCCTCCTATGCATTAAAGACCATTTTATTTTTTCCAAAATATAAACATGGAATTTTTTTCAATCTACTTAGTTTTTGAATTAAGAAAAAAAGGTATAAAATTTATAAAGTATCTAATAAAGTCTTAAATTTGCAAAGCTTCTGGTTGGGCAATTGGAATAAATTTAAACAAATATTTAAAAGGTCATATCCAAAGTTTCTTGTGAAAGGAACATAATTTCTTTTTGTATCTTTTTTCAATTTTTATTTTTTAACTTAATATTTTTAATCACTGTATCTTTTAGTTGAAGTAATATTTGAATACCCCCATCAGGTATTGACACCATTCCTGGAACTACGTTGGCATGTGGGGGTAAGATAAAAGGAAAACCAAAAGTAAAATTAAGCATTTAAAGGACTGAAATATGGTAATATCATTATTATTATTAACATTTAGCAAATATATTCCAGGACACCAAGACTATGCCCTGCCTTCATACTATTTTGAGCTGTACCGATGGCCATCCATTCATTACTACCAGTATCTGTATGCTTTAAAACAACTGGACTATTCGACATCAAAGTGGTGAATAGTTAAGCAGACAGGATTTCCTCTTTCAAAAGTTTACTGGTTAACAAAGGAAACAAATTATTAACCACCTACAACATAGACCATAATGAAATAAGTTCCAAGCTGTAGACATGTGTCACACTTTATGAGTATACAAAAGAAAGAGGTTCATTTTCAGTGTAAAAGTTAGAAACTGTTTTTAGAGAAGATAGTAATTTGAGATTTTGAAGAACATGGAAGAAAACATTGAACGCTGTAATAAATGCCAAAGCATTGGAGTATTATTAGAAAAATGAGTAGGACTGATGATTTTGGAGGTAAAGGAGAAATAAGAAGTCTGTATGTTTCCTTCCATACACAATTCAGCACCAGACATTACACAATTTGTCTATATTTTTAAAACTTTCCTCCCCTAAGATGTTAATTACAATTTTTAAATGATAGTTCAATTTTAATTTTATTTCTAATCTTCAAAAGTAAGCTCCACCATTTAATTTTTCCTAGATTTTGAGAAATACAAAAGGTTATAGGACTGAAATTTCTTTGGGCTTTATAACTAAAGGGTTAAATGACCAATAATTTAACCATGAGTCTATAAACTGGAAGATACAAGACTAGAATTTCTGTCATAATAATGAATGTATATGTTGTTTTAAAAATATGAATCAAAAAAGAAAACTTAGTTTAGAACTACTTTTATGACTTTGTTTTATGAACTTGTGTCAGAAGCCAAGTAACTTAGACTATAAATAAAATGAATAAAGTAAATATGGACTTATTCAGTAAACCCTTAAAATGTGTAACTGAGGGGCCAGCACTTGAAGTCTGCCCTATTCCACAACTTAGTCAGGTCTAAATTTATGACATTTATTCAACAAGAGGTGGGAAAAGTTAGAAATATACAAATAGATTTTAAATGGGTTATATAAATTAATGACAGAGTCACCACAGTTAATAGAAAAGAATACTGGTTTTGGGTCATCTTATAAATGTTTGAAGTTAATATCAAAGAGTCCCTGCTTTGCCCATTCTTCCAAAGGCAGCGATGGCACACACTGTAGTGTACTATGACAATTCTTGCTTCCATTTGTAAAAATATCCAATATTCTGCCTTTTGGATAGCATGAGAAACTGCTAATCTGCTGCCTAGTTACTAAAAATTTGCTTTGAAAGAACCACTCTTTGAATATGTATTCAACACGCCAACTATATCTAAGATGTACTGTTGCCAAAAAAAGTAGTATAAGGACTATCAACATTGAAGAATCAGGTATTGGAAATCTCATGAGAAAATTTTCATAAGGATTTAGCCACACTTTTTTGGTTTACTCAAATGAGAAGCAGGAAGCCTTTCAGAACCTTTGAAATTTTTGTGGTTTTCCCATCAACACATGCAAACATCCTTGTAGCAATTCAAACAGTTCCCCTCCCTGTGTAAGAGTCATATATCTATATGTAGAGCACTCCCATTTCCAACCTACTTCATAAAGTATGAGTTTATTTGCATGTTCTTTAGGAAAGGCATCTCATTGTCAGAGGGGTCATAAGATCATTCTCACATACATTTATCTGTTTTCCAAGATTATCTTCCTGAGCTACCCTAACTGACCCTCTCAGAAAGTTTCTTACTGACAAGTGAAAACATTTGCCTTTCACTTGATCTCAGTCCATGCCTTCTCTAGTGCAAGATCAGAAAATCCAGTTCTCACAACTGTCCTAGTTAATTAATTTACTCCATTGTCTAGCAGTTATTCAACAGGAAGGATAATGTATTCAGTAGTTTTGGAAGAATCTTCATCAATGTGACAAAGATAAATGTAAACTGCAAACAACTATTTCTCAGCTGTTACCCCCAAAAAAGTTATTTTAAAACATGAATCTCTAAATTATGAGGAAGAAAATGGCTTCACATTAAAACTGTGTAGATATAGAATGCATATACTGTAATGGCTTAACATTGAGGAAGAAAAATAAACTCTCCTGCTAATGTAAGTGGACCAGAAAAACACTCTTAGGGGTTAGGTGGGGAGAGTTTGGGGCATATGGAAGGCATTGTATTTCCAAAATAATTGATTTGAAACTCTGAAAGTAGTGTATCTTTAAAAGGTGATCTCTCTTTTGAATATACACATATCACTGTATATAATATGGTTGAAATTGGAAAGATATAAATATGAGCTGTAATAAACATTTAGTTGCAAAGCACAACTTTCATCTGTCTTCAGCAGATCATCCAAGGGTTCCATTCATTTGTGCTGCACTGCAAATATTTTCATTGTTTCATTTCTTCTTTCCAGCACTATACTTCTTAATATTCTTTAACCTTTGGATTGTCAATGATAAATTAATAATTTTTCGTTCCCACTATCATCTGAAACTCACTCCCTTCTTCCTTCTGGAGGACGAGTAATCATCCAACAAAAGATTTACCAAGGTATGGGATGACCCAATTTGCTTGTAAATATTATTTCTACTCTGGCCTCCTAATCATAAATAAAACCTTGGGATTGGAAAAAAAATATGTGAAACAGGACAAGGTAATTAAAAGAAAAAAAAAGTTTGAAAATAAAGGAGTGTTGGAGAAAAATGAATTGATTTTCTAAATTTAAAACACTCCTTGCCCTTTCATGAAATCATGATTTATATTCTTTAAGTACCTAAGAAAGTAACTGGATACGCATGATGCAATGCTGGAATTTTAGGTATTTTGCCTAAAGTTTATTAACAATTAGTACCACTGGGGGAAATACCATAAAGTTAGAATAACAACCCTCTCTCAAAGCATGACTGAAAATAGACTTGTAATCTGGTCATAATAAAATAGGCTTATATTAGAGTTTCACATATTCAGAGGAAAACTGACAAACTAGAATAAGTCCAGTAGGTGGCCATGATTAAGCAGGGTCTAAAAGTAAACTGGGTAAGGCAAACTGTAGGAACATACATTTGCTTACTTGAGAAAAATGAAGACTGAGAATGAACATGTAAAACTGTCTTCACATAGGGAAAAGAATGTTAGAGAAGAAGGAATAGCCACCTGCAAGTTAAGCTACTGATTGCAGGTGAGGGTGAGAGGGTGAAAATGTATGCGTCCCCTATGAAAGTGTGTCTGGCCTCTTCCTCTCCAGGTAACAGAACCCATTCTTCAAGACATCTGATCATTGATCATCCAGGTTTTAATTTGACACTTGCAATAGTACAGAGCACACTTCCTTCATATCAAAGACTGGCATCAGAACATTTCTTTCTAGTACTGAGATGTATTTCTCAGATTCTGACTTAGACAACTGGTTTACTAGTTCTGTCCTCAGACATGCCATGATGATGCTAAACTCTTAGCAAAAAAAACCTGCTTGCCTCTTTTAACCATTATCAGGTATACCTTTAATTTTCCATTTGTCAAAGGAAACATCTTCAATTTATTTCACCTTATTAACCTGGTATTCTGTACTTCACACCATTTTAGTCATTGGCCTTCTGAACACTCCAGCTTGTATTATCTTTGACATCTGATGTAAATATCCTAGATACAGTCTAATCAGCAAAAGCAGTGTGGATAATTTTTAACTTACCTATTCTAGAAAATCCTTCACTATGTGTTAATTGAAAGCCTACACTAGCTGCAGTGAAGAGTCAAGTGCTGACAATATTTATAGACTCAAAATTAGAGTACATGGAGTGATTTCAGAGGTTTTTAAAAATATAATTATGTGAACATGTATACAAGGGGGGAATGAAACCCTGATGCACTGTGGAGTCCAGGTAAGGAATTGTAGGTCAGGAGGGCCAAATGAGGGGTCAAACTATGGTGAGGGATCAAACTTGTCTGGAATGGAGCACCTCAGAATAATCAGTAATAAAGGGTTGACAGGAGTATGTGTGGCTAGAAATAGAAATACTTAGATTATGATAGTTCTTATAGGGCTTCCTTTTTTCCATTCTATATGTACTTGCTTTACTAAAAAATATCCAGAATTCAGATTCCAACAGGAAACTTACTAAGATATTTCAAGGAGCTAAAAGATATGGCAAGTTATAGATTTCAGGGATGATTTTCTGAACACATCCTTTACTTCAAGCAAAAGAATTTCATACAGCCTAACAGGAATACTTTTGAATATATACAAAAAATTCTGGTACATTCAAGTCATATTATCATAATAATAAATGGTCCCAAAGGTCAAAGTCCTACGTAGGTGTCTGATTCAAAGAACTTCTCTTTTGATGTTCATTTAGAAAATGAAACTGAATAATCCAGATAAATATATAATTTGACTTTAAGTTAACCAGTATAGCAAAGTGTCACAGTCTGTGACCCTCCAAGAAATACTAAAGAGATGCTATTTAACAATATAATTTCCCTTAATAGGGACCATAACCCCGGAGTTGCTTTTTTTTTAACCCTGCTGTGCTCATAAGCTTCTATAGAAACCTAAACATTATTCAAGAGAACAATTTCCTGGAAAACCTTTTGAAAGAGGTCAAGACTCTGGCCCTGTTTTGATGCCCTGAGTCTGCCAGCATGCTGTTTTATTACCCTTGGAAGGTTCAGTGCCAACAGACAGTCAAGAGTTAGAATTCAAAGAAAATTAGATTTATAAAAGTAACTTTTTGCTTCTCTTCAAGAAGAGAAGCTGTCAGTTTTAACTCTCAGTAGCACCATTTATTATATGCATCTTTGTTACCCAACCCTTCAACTAGTATGCATGGTAGTTTTTAAGAATTATAGATTATTCACTCCAAAGAAAGAAATTTAAAATATATTTTTTTCCTTTTTGTGGCCAATGGGAAACCAGAATCCCCAAATGACTTAACCCAGGATAATAGTAAGAGGTAAAAATCAGGAGCCAAAGACTACATGGAAAGGGATGAGCCAGGAGGGTATTTCTGAAGCCCTGTAATAGTACAGGACAACCACCAAACAGTCAGCAAGGAGATCCTGATAGCCTCACTCACCACCAAATACAGATCCAAAATTGGACTAGAACAAATACCAGAAATATTTTAGGAAACACGAAAAGTCCCTTACATGTAATGAAATTCTTTGAAGTACTTAGCTAATAAAATACTAGATGCCTAATTAGTTGTTCTTTAATTCTCTTTTTACCTTTTTCCTTAAAAACCCTTCAATGGGTCAAGAAATGTATCTTGAACATCTGTAATGTGTTATAAGTCTCTTAGGTACAAAGAGACTAAAAACACTCACAGTTGTCTCTATCCTATCAAGGCAGGTGAATTGTTGTATTGTGTCTGTGATTAAGCTCTCTAGGAGATTTGAGAATGAAAACACATAGTCCTACAGGTTAAAGATGATAGGGAGACAAGATCTACTTTGGAAGAAATTTAACAAGGCAGACTGTGACTGAGGGTGAAATGAGATAAAACCACTCTTTTAAAATTAGGTGTTGATACCATTTTGCTGAAAGTTGTCTCTTTTTGCTAAAATGTTGTCTCTCATCAATGGGGTGAGGCAGGGGTGGAGGGGGCTGCAGCCAGAACCAGAGCAGTCCTGGGGTCTAGGAGAGCGATTTCCCCCACTAGTAATATCCGATTAAGGTAGAGGTACAGAGTTGAAAGTTTCATTGTCTCTAACTTTCAGTAAGACTTTTTATATCTGGTGAAAATCTTCATAAAAAGTCCATATATACACTTGCTCAGTGAGTGTTCACTAAAGGCAAACCCTGTCTGCAAGAAAGTCAGTTTCCCATTAAGCAACCTTGCAAAATCTTCTGAGACAGGACACTCACCAGAGGTTGCAACTTCACCCAACCCTCCTAGAGACATTTGAGTTGTAGAAGTTTCTTTTGTCCTAGTATCTAGATTGTGCTTGTGCCAGTTGCTTGACAGTTTCACCAGCTTTTTCCTGATTCATTGAGCCCTAGGCATCTTTTCATCTTCCGCTGTTTGTTGGATTTATGAGATCTAATTTTCAGGATAAAAGTTTACATTGAGCCATTGCTATTGGAGAGAACGAGTTAGTTGTTTCTTTTTCAGGATCCCAAACACCTCTCTGCAGTTGATAGGTACAAGTGGGGTGCTGGAACTCTCTCCCTGTCCCATGTACAACAGAAGGTTGCAAAAAAGGGTCAGGTGGGGTAGGGAGAGTTAGCAAACAAAATTACACCTAGAGATATTACAAAATTACAGAGATATGTGCAGTTGTTATACACAGACAATCCCTTAAAGAAATCACAAGTTTGTTCACACACTAACAAGCTATTGATTTTCTTCTTCCATTAAAATTAAAATTAAACAGTAGGCCATAGTAAATTACCCATTTCACTTCTCCTAGGAAAAAAAGCACTTTGTCATTGCTTCCGGTGGGTGCACTTCAACCTCAACATATGCATTTACGTCGAGTGGGTCACTCATATTGTTGCCCGCTGGAAATTTTCTTCTTTCAACTTTGTAGGGAATATTTGTGATCTTTATCACCCCAAATAAATCTACAAAATGTCTTTTGCTCAAGGCTCTTTATTTTAATTTCAGCTAAATCCACATTAGGTTCCTAGCTGTCATATTAAGATAAGCAGGGGTCTAAAAATAACAAATATGTTTATATCTTTTCAAACTAAATAGGGGCAAATTTCACTGGGTGACCCCCCAAATCCTATTGAAGTGAAAATATTTTAGGTACTTTTAGAGTCTTTTTTGAAGAACATAAACCTCTTTAAAATAGAATTATTTTCAAATCATCTGTACAGCTAGCTACTTGCACAACATTATTCAACTCCAGCTTCCCATGGCTATAGTAAATCCATCTTTAAGCTGGGTGATATTTCCCCTGTGACAGTGGAGGGTGATTTTATATCTTTGTAATAAAGATAGGTTAATCTAATGACTATACTATTGTTTATTTATTAACTATAAAGAGCTCTAGACCTGAATTTCTCAGCATCTTATGTACAGTTGTACTCAAAAATCTCAAAGGCAATTCAAATTCATTCAATAACAGGTTATTCATCAGCTCTCACTCTACCAGATCTGCACCTACTTGCAGCTTAGACCTAAACAGCACCTCCTCTGGGAAACTTTTGGTCTTTTGAAGGATAGTCTCTTAAAAGGGGGTTTACAGATTCCTCTACCAGCAGCAGTGGAATAGTATTGATAAATGCATTTGATTTCTTTTTCCTTTTTTGTTTTGCAAACAAGATTTGGAGTGAAGAGGTGAAGATAAAACCCACAGGGTTTTAAATAAAAATCTATTTTATCTATTTATTAGATTAGGCACTGGATAAATGTTCTCTGATGGATTACTATGCTCTTTAGTATAAAGAAAGGAAAACAGACATTATAAAGAACATAAAAACAAGTATATAGAGTTTAATTGTGTTGTATCTGGGGTCTCCTTGCCCCAGAGGACCTGGACTGAAACACTAGGCAACCACTAAGTAAATAAATACGTGCAGAGCTGACAGGTTACTTTCAAACTATGACGTTGATCAATCTTAATGTTAAGGTCAAATATGAACTTAGGTGAGCTGTGGTTTAGGCAATCCAGAAATCTTTCTGGCCTTAGTTCTATGAACTCCTTTTATTATTGGACAAAAGTCACCTTAGTCAAAGAAGTCAGTTTATTAGGGTTTCAGAGCTATGAAAAGAAGCATAAATACTCTCTTGCTTCTATAAAGCAGAACCATCAGTCCATAATACATATCCTCTGGGACACAGCTCAGCCCACAACCCTTCTCACCACTGTCCCGGGATGACATAATCATTGAAGCATGTGGCAATACCCAATTTCCAGAGCCCTGATTTATTTTCCCTTGTGCTGGGCAGAGGGCATGACTTAAAGGCAAGACTCTCATCTTGGCAGGGGTCTGGGACTGTCTGCAGCTCTGAAACAACCCCTGGTGGGTAATTGAGAAGTGACATTAATGGGTTTCCAGGGTGGCCCTTGTGCTTACACTTGTCCAGGAATACAACTAAGATTTAGAAATCCAGTCTAGAGGTTGAGAGGAGGTGAAGATAATGTAAAGCTTGCCAGCCTTGGTCTCCTTTGACCCCAGCAGAGCGAGACAGGGATGCAGAGCTGGGAAACCATGTGCTGTTATTGAGTTGGCATAGCATGAGGCTTTGCTTTCAGAGCTTTTATTGCTAATACAGAGCACCGAGCTTGCTCTTTGTTTGCTGCACGTTCTATCCCCTAGAGATAGCCTCTTTTACTCTTGAAGGGATTTAAAAAACAAATCACAGTTCTTATTTTATCTGGTGTTCACCATTAAGTATTCATGCAGAGCAATTTTACTTGTTGCCAATTAAGAGTTCCCAGTGAATGTCTATGATTACAGCAGAGGTAACCTGTTTAATACTTGGCATCTATGGAAATTAAACCCATGAGGATAGAGATGTGCTAATTCACAGGATGCCTGGATTATATGATTATAAGATACAAGATATAGAGATGGTAAATCTCTGGGAGGTTCTGGGCTTGCTTTTTCTTGGGGCAAATTCATTTCTGCTTCCTTGCCTCTACTTTAAAACTACAAGACAATTTTTAGATAACACATTAGCAAAATATTTTCTTCTCCTAGCAAAAATAATAGCATTTAGCAATCCTGGCACTGTTCGCTCTGAAACTGTGCTTATAGCTCCAATGAACTTTAGAAATGGTGTCAATTATTTTTGCATGATATTTTTTCTGTTTTCTTAGGATAAGACTCACATAAGCTAGAAAGCTGAGGCGAATATCTACTTTTAGAGACACTAAAATAACTATTGATGGACATGACAGGCCTCTGAGAACTCTCTTCTAACCAGGGATTGCTACATGCTTTTCAATCATGCAATTTGGATTTAGAGACTTGGACTGCCCCTGGGAAACAGTGAGGACTCTGGAATTGCCTTTTCCACAAATCCACTTTATCCTTACTATCCTCAGGGACTTTTTGTCAACTTTTGCCAAGCCACCCATACTAGTTCCACTGAAGTTCCAGGAAGTGGAAAAGAAAGGACCACAAGCTATGGTTTGTTTATTTGATGATCAAAATGGATAGGTCACCATATGCCCAAGCATATTCCTTGGAATCTTATCAGAATTGACAAGCCAAGAACTATTTGTGGATTTCAAGAAGTCAAAAATGCATTTTGTATTATGTATTTGCTATATATAGAATGCATAAACATAAATGACCCTGAGATGTTCTGTAATTAAAAAAATATATATATATATAATATAGTTTAAATTTGACCATAGACTGCATGTATTTTTCATAAAACATTTACAACATAGCACCAGGATACATTATTTCTTGAAGTATATTTAGGAAAATGCTTATTAGGAAAATGGCTTTTAGATTATTGGTTCTCAATGGGGGTATGGAGGGTAGAGGCTGATTTTTGATCTCTTGAAAACATTTGGCAAATTTGAGACATTTTTGATTTTCACACTTGATGAATGGTATTGGCATGTAGTGAACAGAAACTAGGGATGATGTTAAATTTACAACACCCAGGAAAACCTTACTCCCACACTCTATGATGAAAAGTGATCTGGCCTCAAACATCAATAGTGCTGTGCCAGAGACACTCTAGCCTAGGTATGTCTTGCTCAGACAGAAATTAGGTGATTGACAGTTTGTATGAACAGTTGGCATTGTGCTTTCACCAGTCTTTATTTGGTTTTAGTAAGGCAGACCTACATATTCTCTATTAACTTAAAGAATATTGCTAACAGTCTCTAATTTAAGCTGTGAAAATCTGAAGTCAAACTTTGATAGTATCTAATCATTACTGGCAAGTGGTAGGAGTTTGTTGTTATTTCAACTTATGTTCTTTGAAGCTTACTAGGACATACATTATACAACTTGATTATGCAGTATTTAGGTAGAATATAAACTAAGTTTATAAATGTCTACTTGTTTTGTAAAAGCAATATAGTTTGGTTTAGACATGATGTTTTATATAGTCTCAGTGCTCAGCAATCATAAATACTGACTGTATCGACAACTTCCTTTTGCAGATAAGGGAATTCAGTTTCAGAGACCGAATGAAACCCAAACAGTAGTTCGGGCTGGCCAGGACAAGAGTCCAAGTCTCTAAAACTTGCAATTCAGTCCTCTTTCAGTTCTTTAGTATCATTATGTTGCTTTCATTTTCATACACACGCACACATACAGAGAGTTTTACTATGTGACATGAAAGAACTGACATGAAAAATATTCATGGATTCAATTTGTTATTTTTCCAACTGTTTGCATTTGTTCTAAACCTGAATTTGAGTCTGTGAATAGATAGAGATTTTCTACCAAGTATTAGGAAAAAGATATTCTTAGCAGTTGTTTCTTAGAATCTTTGTCAGTGACAGATATATTTAAATCAGAAATAGTAATAGATACATAAAAGTCATGAAGTGAAAAAAAAGTCTTTTTCTTCTAATCTTGAAGTTTCCATGTTAAAACATATATGCAGAAATTTATAAGCACATTTCAACATCAATTAGTAAAGCAAATAAGTACATCAGTGACAATGTGTTATCTAACCAGCACATGCAGAGCAAACCAGTCTTGAGACTGATACACTAGCCTTACACTAATTTGCAGACTGACTCCATCCTTTAATCCAGATGAATCTGCAGAATGTGTCAAAAGTCAATCAAATTACATGATTGTCTATGATAGACAGCTATATTTGAACTACACATATATACTGGTAATTTGAAAGCTCAGGTAGGTTACAGGTCTATTTCAAAAGAAGATTAAATCAAACTACAAAATAAGTTATCTCAAGTGTATGGTTACAGTAATATATTTTTGTTACAACATATACTTATACTGTAATAAATTACTAAAACCTATTTAAGACTAGTAACCATCTCCATAAAAATAAGAACCTTTAATACTTGCACCCAATCTTCCACCATTTGTCCAATTCATCTGTCATGCAGCAGGTAGCAATATCTGTACAGCACCTGTCTACCATGCTTTTGATAATTTCTCAAAAGACTGTAACCATAACTTAATGCCAAACATAATCACCGTTGAAAATTTAAATATTTAGAATTTATCTTTAATTTATGTTAGTTCAAGTGTAAATGGCAGGTGTCAGTTAATAGCAGCAATAAAGGCAGGCAGTTCATGCCTTCAAATTGTAGGAGCTATAATCAAAGCACTAATGAAATCAAGAGAAACAGTTTATACTGAGTTATGGGAACATCTGATTAAGTGCAAAAAATATGAGCATACTTGTATATAGTAAATACCACCCCCATTATTCTCTACACATCACAAATGATTCCCTGACTCAAAAAAGCATTTAAAAGACTTAATGATAATCATAAATCAGTTCCCCCACCATTCACTGTCAATCATATATCCTTTACCGAAAACAATTTGGCTATGGCTGCTATTATGATAGAAAATTACCATTATAATTCCTATCACTTTAAGCCAGTCAAGATCTGTTTACAAAATATAATCGAGCATAATTTCATGATTCAGTAAACAGTATATGAATCTATTATTAGTTTTCATTTTCTTTTAAATACTACTATCTCCATTTTCTGACCAGTAGTTATTCTGACTATTCAAATGTCATTATTGTCCTTTATTATTATTCAAATGAAGCTTTTTATTAGCTGTTCTGACACTACATATAAGATTTTGCTTTTTCGATAGCATTAATTCAATTTCTGAAGGAAAATGGAAGTGATTGCATACAAAAATTCTGGGCTCTTACTTTGTTAAGTCTATGTCTGAAACAGAATTTTAATTTAATCATACTGGAGAAGACCAAAAAGACTTTTATTCCTACCTTATAAAAGTACTTTATAAGAGTATTTGCATGTATGGAAATAGGATATTACCCATTTCTAAAACCACTGATTTTCCCCCAAAATAAAAATAATACATGAACAATACAACAAAAATATAGGTGCTTTACCCAAAACTTTTAATTCCTTGGAAAGTTAAATTTCAGGGTTATTAGAATTTGTTAAAAGGATATGGAAATTAGGGCCAACATAGCCTGGTAGAAGAACTGAAGGTAATGAATTTAGATGAGATTGGGCAAGAAAGCCACAGATTAGCAAATATTTGCCTGCCATCTCTATGTACAGAGAGAACATTTTCTTCCATGCTATGAAGAGATAAGAAATAAAGGATTTGGAGGGAGGTTATTGACCCTGGGGAGATAAAGCTAATTATATAAAAATAATTCCAGAGTAATATAAGGCATCATGTAATTGGGCACTAATATATTTAGTCCAGATAAAAAGAGGTACAAGTGTTTAATGACAGAAATTCAGAATTGTTATCAGCACCTAGGAAGAACCTGACCCCATGAACTCTAAAGATTTAAGTACTAAAATCAACAACAATTTACCATTCTCAATTGCCAAGAAACCTCAGGGAATGCATGCATGTAAAAATAATTTCTACTATATTTATCTTTGTCCATTCACCTGCACAAATGTTCTGCTTTTTCTTACTTGGAGACAGGATCTACCATATAGAATAGAAACTAAATATTGGATACCTTTACAACAATCTTAAAATACTTCCCTTTAATATAAAGAGAAGCAGAGACTTTAAACAAAATTGTTCTTTTATTTACAGAAAAATAATCTAAGCAGTAAAGGGGTTACCAAATTCTAAATTTGGGTTAGAATTTGCTGTGTAACCCTGGATAGGTGAATTTCTTGTACTTGAGAAGTGTCACAACTTGCCATCTTTCCAGCTCTGGGTAGATTCTTGATCCAAAGACAACTTTGGGTATAGCTGCTTTACTTTAATAAAGGAAGACAGTTCCCTAAGTAACAACTGGTGATTTTTACTGCTAAGGATGTTTTTGGTACCCAGAAAAGAACAGACCATTTTCCAAGTTCCAGGGCCGCTGTGATCAAGAATCAAAGTTCTAAGGTCACTAGCAGCTCAGGATGCAGAGGGAACTCACCTGCAGAGACTTCTGTGTTGCTCCTGAAGTTGAGTTAACAGGTGCTCAACATATTTGTTGGAGTCCATGTATTCCTGAAAATGGAGACATGAAGACAAATAGCATCTCATTATGATAGTCACCAAAATTGTAAGACTATTCCTCCTAGGAAGTCTGTTGACAAGATAATCTCTTAGCCATCACAGTTTTAAGAGGCCATGTTTATGGCCGTGCATGGCCATTTCAGGAAAATAGTAAAATTCTCTTCACATTGTATGTTCATTCTATAAACAAAGCACTGAAATAACTGAACTTCTAAAGAATAAGAATAAAAATATCACAGAAAAGCTAAGTTTCTTGTTTGTTTACACTGGGATCCTGGGGTAATGTAAATGTGAGCTAATGTTACTACAACTGTGAATAACATGTAGTACAGGTCTTGATTACACTGGTTTAATTCGAGTCACTTTCTAGCAAAAACAATTTTGAACTACATAGAATGCTCTATTCTATGTATTCACTGACATGTATTTAGTATCCTATATGACCAAGGTTTAAACATGATCTAAATAATTGAAATTATCCTCCAAAAATTGCATATGCTGCTGAAAAATTTAGAGGCACTATTCTCACATACACACTGTCTCTCTCTCTCTCCCCTCTCATTCAATTCTTGTTTAAAAAATCCATTATGCAAACTGGTCCAATCACTATGGAAGATTGCGTAGAGGACCCTGAAACAATTGAAAGTGGAATTCCCATTTGACTCAGCAATCCCACTACTGGGAATCTACCCAAAGGACATGGAAACACTAATTAAAAAGGACACCTGTATATGCATGTTTATTGCAGCACTGTTTACAATTGCCAAGATATGGAAACAACCCAAATGCCCTAAAGCTGATGAATGGCTGAAAAAAAAATGTGGTATATGTACACAATGGAATATTATGTATCAATTAAAGAGGACAAATATATGTCATTTGCAGCAACATGGGTGGAGCTAGAAGAAATCATATTAGCATAAATAAGCCAGAAAGAGAAATATGGGATGGTATAAATGGAAGAACCCCAGGGTACACAATGATGCACTATACACACACACACACACACACACACACACACACATGCACGCATATATATATATATATATAAATAATTATACATCAAGTACTATTCTAAGTTAGGAAGATATAGTGATAATCAAGAGGAATAAAGTTTCTGTACTCAAAGAGCTTACATTCTTTAAAGGGAAACAAATCAAATCAATCAAATCAAATCAGGGAATCAAAACAAATCAACCAGTTACTGACTAAACACATGCTATGAAGGGAATTAATAGGTGATATGACAGACTTTAAATATGGAGTTCTTCAATAAAGTGATCAGAAGGCAATTCTGAACAGGTGTTACTTGAGCTAGAACCTAAAAGAAAATGAGGAGGCAGATATAGGGAAAACAAACAAAAGACAAGAACAAGTTAAAACTAATAAACTGACAATAGAACTACAGCATGAAACAAGGGAGGCGGAAAGAGGGAGGGTGAAATCAGAAGTGGGATGAGTACAAAGGACCAAGATGATGTTTCACAGGTGATGTGGTGGTGGGAGAACCTCAGAGTATACTATGATGTGTATGTGTTTTATATATGTTTATATATATATATATATATCAATAATTTTAAAAAGAAAATCTGCAGAAAAGAGAAAAAGACCACAGGTAGAAGCTTCTGAAAGTGCCTGAAATATGGCACTTTAGCAGTATAAAGAAAGCCAGTGGGGAGCAGGGAGACTGAGGCAAGGACCCTAAAATGATATTGGTAGGGTAGGCAGGATCAAAAGCATGTGCAACTCTGGATTTAAACCAATGGATTTGTTATTTATGTTGATTCTGCATAGTTGAAGCCAGAGGTTGAAGATAAAAGATGTTATTACAAATATGATCTTTGGATCAAAGAATTAGGTACAAATCCTGGCTTTGGAACTTAGTAGCTATGTTCCCTTGGGCAAGTTGTTTAAGCACTCTAAACCTTATTTTTCATCATCAGAGGAACAAATAATTTCAGAGGTATTGAAAGGATTAACTTAAATAGATAAGCAAGCATATTCATACTCAGTAAACATGCTCTTTAACATAGCATCACACACCTTTTCCATAAAGTAAATCACTATATTGAAATTGTTATTAACTTGAGTTCTCTATTATTCTTTCTTTCCTTATGACAAAGCCCACATTAGTTAAAACATGAAAATACATACTGTTCTATGGAGGACAAAGTTAATAATCTCAGTAAGTAATGGGAAAAGATAAAATTTATAGAAATATAAAGGATATTAGGTCAGAAAGTGTTACTCAAGTCAGATGAGTCTACAAGATTTGAAATACAGTAATCAAGGGTTCATTAAGAAAACATTTCAGAATACAATACAAAAAAAAGTATTGTTTATGGATTATCAAAAGGGTAAATCATATTCCAGGTAGAGTTTATGTCAAAGTATCTATACTTCCACTACCATAATGAGTTGACTAAGGCAAAATAAGAATGGAAATACCTATATACAGTAGGAAACTGAAATGGATTTCCTACTAAGAGAATAAAAAAGGTTGACTTAGGCTATCCCCAGTGTCACCCCTAGTGTCCAGTGAAATGGGATACAGAAATCTTTGGTGCATTTACGGATCAGAAAATTAAGTAACTGCTATATAATAAAACTGAAAACCAGTCTCTGCTACTCATAAATACAGAATATAAAATATCTATTTTAATTAAAAATAAAATATACATGCATATATTTAAACTTCAATGCACGTGTATATATATAAGTACATAAATAAATACCCACAAAATGAATAAAAACATATACCAGATATGCATTTGTGTGTGTGTATATATATATATACATATGTGTGTGCACATGCAGAAACACATGCATACACATATCCAAGTGATGAATTAAAAATACTAGAATTCATAATATAAAACATTTTAAAGAATTTTGAAAATATTTTTACATACAAAATATATGTGATAACAAAATTTAAAAATATCCAAAGGAAGGTATAGAACATCTCTCTGTGATATATAGTATGTATGTCACATATATACATATATATACATATATATACACATAGGTGGTAGGCAAACGAGAAGGTAGTGTGAGAAGGAAGGAGAAAGAGGTAGGCAGAAGAATTAAATCTCTACATAAGAGAAAAGCTAGTTAGACTTGATAAGCAGAAAATCTTTAGTACAAGGGTGGTTTGCCTACATATGTAACTGCTAGGGAAAGCAATCTGATAATGTCACAAAATTGAAAATATCCATGTGCCTGTAATAGAGAAGTTCCATGTTGAAGAATCATACTAAATAATCAGATTTAAAAAGCAATGCTCAAAATATTAGACAATATGTAAAACTGGCTGTATCTTAACCTCCAAATATATAAGCATGATAAAATAAAAATTACATTATATAAATCTGAAAATTTATAGAATTTTAAAATCTGTATAATAAAACAGCAAATAGTATATTGATAAGTGAAATAAGGATATACAATGCATAATTATCATAATTTGAAAATACATATACAAGATTAAGGTAGTAAAAGAATCTGAATTTGTTAGGCTACCAGCCTGGTCATCCAGAATTCTTTGTAACTGAAAAAGTGAAAGTGGTCATAGAGGTATTAGGCAATTTTCAAAGATTACTTTATACTCATTTTCATTCTAGTAGTACAAATCATGTATGTCATCTCAAAGATAACCTATTGATAATCTTTCTAATTCATCAGTGGATACTGATGTCATAATCCTGAGGAAGAGTTGAAAATATTGCTTATCTACACCAGGTAAGTCATACAAGCCAAGTGATGACTGATGGGGTGAAGCACAGCAAACCTAGAGTGAAAATTTCTTATAACTTCACAGGTACAAAATTTCATTAGTGTCAATTAACATTAATAGAACATAGACACAAAGGACTCATGGCCTCTGGAAACTTTTATTGCCTATTTACATCAAGGAAGTTAATGCAAATCAAACTCTTGAGTATGGTCCAGGAGACTTTAGAGTAAAATACATCTCAATTTGTTGGAGAAAGTTAAATTCCCTTCATATATTTTGCCTTATTTCTGTTAAAAATGGGTTCCATCCCTATCCAGTTTCAGCTGGACATATGGTTCCTGAGCAAGACATTCTATTTCCTGGGAAACAAGGTATAAGCATATTCCTAAGCCAATGAGATATATAGGCAAAACCAGTGTATGATATCACAAAGTTCCATTCATTTCTCTCACCACAGTGCATGATTGCTCACTCAATCTACTGCTATCAATATCCTTTAAAATTTGACTAGTCACATTCTAATTTCATCTATGATTAGTCCCCAAATGGTCCTGAGACTGGTGGAACCAGACTCCTTGTGGATAGACCATTATGTAAACCCTTTGCAATCCGAGCATGTAGTATGGTACTAGTGGTAATGGGTGCCAAGAGTCATGTTAAACACAGTTGGAACTTTTAGGCATTTCAAGATACTAGTGCATTTGAGCTTTACTGAAACATCACTATGGAATATAATATATTTACATAGTAACACTAATGGCTGTCATTTGCTGCTTTGTAGTGTAGGCTGGTAAGAATAGATAGTTGAACTCAACCCCAAAGTTTTCCATTTCTTGGTTATGCATGGAGTCAAATAATTTACAGTCCTATTAAGCTTCTAGATGACTATGCTGCTGGTGGTCTGGTAAAATCCCTTGCAGTAATACATTCTATAATATATTGGTTACTGCTAATACAACCCTCTTCCTCTCAAAAATTTTTTTCTAAAGTCAATGTACATTCTACCAAGTTCAAGTATTCAACAGATATATTTGAGTGTCAGCTATATTCAGGTCTTTGTCTAGACCAGGGAAATCCAGTCATGAATAATACAGGCAACTCTCCATTTTTATGCAAGTTATATTTTTGTGTTTAAGACTACATCCATATGAAAAAGTTAGAGAAAGGGGAAATGAAGACTTGAGGTAGAAGGATGGGGATAATATAGGTTGGTGGAAGAAGAGACAAAGACCTAAATAAAATTACTCAGATAACTGTCTTGAAGGCTCATCGTAGACAGTGAGAAATCTTAGAGGCAGGAGTGTGCTGGTAGGTTCAGGAAGAGCACCACTGCACTTGTTGACATGGAGGCCCTCAAAGGCCTGTCAAAACCAGTTATAATGAACCAGGCTCTCCAATTCTGTACTACAGAGACAAGAGAGAAAAACTGAAATCGTATGTAAAAAAAATCCTAGAAAATATTCTTTGATTTTTCAAGTTCAGTGCTCCTGCGTGGTTACTTGGGAAATGGCCAAGTTCAGATTTTAGGCCAGAGATTCTAGTTCTTAAGTTGGAGTCAGGTGGCACCTAGAAATATAATTTCAATGGTAATGAAGAAGGAAGATGTTTCCAGTTGTTCCTGAGTACCTTGGGGGAGTGGACTCCCAAATGGGAGTTTTATGTATTTTGAGAGTCTAATACAGCAACCAACAATTAAATCAACCACCATTAATCCATATGGTAAATGTTTCCCTGAACCATGCACACCACTGATTCTATCAAGCTAAGTCAGGTCATTGGAGTTTTTTCCCACACTTCTATTTTATGAAAGAATGAGACTGAAGAGAAAAATGTTTTAGGAAAAGAGTAGATGATTCTATCCATGCTTGAGATAAGAATTTTAGAAAACATTGGATTGTCCTTTTACCACACAGTTGGTCATATTTTGAGATTTTTGTTTTCACACTGATAATTAGTAAGAGGTTCCCTCAAGAAATAGGTACATACTACTGGATGAGGGAATACACATATGTACATTAATGCATAAGCACTGTTTGGATTTTATTGCCTTAGCTGTAAGGTATTTATGGATTCAAAGGCTTGACTATATTGCTTGTTAAGCCACATTTCTCACTTGTTGGCACTATGCTTAAATCACACTAGAGAATAACATTACTAGATTGTTCCACAGATTTCTTTCTATTGCCTCTGGGTGAAAATGGGTGCTACTTAGACCAGAGCACATTGATGTTCTGAATTTTCATCATAAAACTATGAGAATGACAGTAATAGACCTGATCTTGAGTTTTCCTCCCTCTCAAGTTTCTGCAGGCTATTGTTTTAATTATTTAAATATTCCGACTTGATTCTGGAAAAGGAAAACAGCAGAACTGTTGCCTTTTCTAAAACAAAATGCAATAGAATGTATGGATTGCCACACCAATCTGGTCTCTACATTTACACCAAATGATGTCTTATAGTAAATTATAGGGGTCCTCCTGCTCTACACCCCAGGAAATAAAATGCTGGAGACTTGAAGGGATGCACTGTCCTCTCACCAATGTCCTCAGATGTGCTATTCTACAGGGCACATCACGACCTTGTGCACACACAGAAGAATCTGCATTATCAATAAAAAATATGAAAAATGGATAAAATTTATAAGGAATTCTGGAAGTCAGAAGTATTTTAGTAAGATTGAAAAAAAAGCTATACAGCCACAAGGCAAAATGTTTTCCAAAGAAAACTACACTGAAAAACTAAAACCAGAAAATCCCCAAGCTCAGAGCAAACAGTAGGAAAGAATTCTTGGGTAGTAGTCTCTATGATTAACTTAAACAAAGTGTTTTATGGCTGCCTGATCCCACTCTGACTAGAGAGCAAGGAGAGGTAAGTTTGAGCTCAGGGTAAGAAAGAACTTTCCTCACTGAGAATTGATTTCATTCTGGGGAGACAGGCTAAGGTTGGGGACTGGAGGTTAGCTTTTGTGTGAATATGGGGGTCAAAGAAACAAGTAAAGCAGAGTTTGAATTCACTGGGGTCTCTGCAGGAGATACACTGGGTCCATTCTAATAGCTGAACCCTTTAATATAATGTGGTGAGATCCAGGTCTTTTCTTCAGTTGTGCAACCCCAAACTAAAGACATTTAGACTTGTCTGTGATCCTTCCAGAAGAGGTCAGTTCTACACAAAGAAACTTAGCTCATTGGGAAGCAGTTATTTGGTATTTTAATATGGTACCCAGTACCCACAACACTACTGGTATAATGAGTCTGGGAGCAAAGCAGGATAAAGTTGGGTGCCACTGTTCGTGTTCCAGCATTTAAATATGATACTAAAACTTCCAGGTAGAAATTAGAGATAGAATATTAAGAGAGATCTCTTTCCCAGCAAGGAACTGCAGCATCCTCAATATACAAAGGAGAGGAACTCCCCACTATTTTCACATAGCATCCCCCTTTCTAGTTTTCAGTCTTAGTTCTGACATGGGGGAAATGGAAAAATAAGAAAATACGTAAATCTGAAGCTACAGAACAATTTTCTCCTTCAACTTTTCCTTCAGAGACACTGACTCTATGCCTTAGTTGACCTTCTAGTACCAGGATGAGTAGTTTCCTGGTGAATTATGCCTAGAAAAATTACCACAATCTACAAAGGAGATTTTAACATGGTTTTGGAAGATTAAAAGAGGAAATAGAATATATCAATAAATAAAATGCACAGTTGTAAGTCTTTGATTTTCCGCAGAGACTAAATTACAGTTTGCTTCCTGGCACCTTTCACTCTCAACTCCATAGCTTTTTAGCTGTCAAGACATTTGAGACTATCTTCCAAAGTGCCCCACACGTCTTATGGCATAAAAATGATCACCACTTTAGATTAAAAAGTGTTTTTATTGGTAGTAACCTAGAAGGCTGTTACAGCCCAAAGGAAATGGCACAGTTCTCTTGTTTGAGAGGTAATTAGAAAACCATTTGGCCCTGACAGTGCAAAGTCTCTCTGACTCAGGAGGAAAGAAGTGTCCTACCTCTGAAGGTCAAGATAAATTAAGTATGTTAGGTAGTGGTTATAGGACTCTTGAAGTCTCCCATTGGAAAATCTAGAGAAGTATTTTAACACATTGCAATTTTTAATTTAAGGAAGCCATATGCCCACAGCAACTGCCTCTGTGCCTATTTATCCCTGGGAAAGAAACAGGGTTGCTAGGCAGCAGCTTACTACTTCATCACCAGAGCACCTGCTGGCAATGTCCCCTTGGTTCTTCCAGGGGTGACTAAAATGGCCCACCTTTACGAAGCTCAATATCCACTTTGGAATAACCTATTTTTCTAATAGTTGGGAGCTAATTCTACGTTCCTCTCAGGATGATCTTTTGACCTTGAAAACTTGTTAGATAAGCAAATGCTCAAGCTTGTACCCATATCCACTGACTTGAACTCTCCAGGATGTGCCAGCAATCAGCATTTACCAAATTCCCCAGGTGATTTTGATCCCACTGAGGACCACTGTTCAATATGGTTAATAAATTAACAGCCCATTACTCACACATGCCTCCAAATTTTAGATGTATGATTTTCATCTGAATAAGCGATCTGTTTCTAGAGTTGCTCTCAGCAATGAGCTACAATTTGAGGTTTCTTTCTAAAATCTCTAATTTTTGAGGGTAAAGAATCATTAAGTGATTCACTTCAATGCATCAGATGAAAAATCTAAGTTTAGTTAAAATAATGCAAAACCAGCTACATTACACTGCTGTGAAGCCAACATTTGTACTTTATGTAGTGCCATTTTAAAAATCAACGTGAGAGCAGTACCCATGATAAATATAATGGTAGCAGGTGCACCTGCACTGTTACTTTTTAATTTTCTTTTAGAACAGCTCTTCTAACAGCTTTAAGTGACTAAGCCATTCAATGAGCAAATTGTGCCTAACACTTGGGATCTACTAAGAGTCACAGATGAGCTTTGTACAGGACAATCACTCAAGAGAGAAACTCCATTTTTTAAAATATGTACTTGATATAGTAAAACGATAGTTCCCTTAGGAATGGATAATCATTTAACTATCCTAATTCCTTAGTTTTGATGAAAATCAGCCACACAGAGACAAGGCAGATGTGTTAAATCAATTTAGGAAGGCAATTTACCATGATGAGGTTGTTAAAGAGTCAAAAAGAACATCAGAAAATTTATGCAAATATTTTTAAGGAATTTGTTCAGAGTATGCAAATGCCACATAATTAGTTATCATGCTTTTCATGCAGAATTAAATTTGCCATAATAACGAATCACATTCAAAAATAAGGCTAGTTAACATGAAAAAGACCCTCATTCTCAGGACTGAAAGACTGCAAATTGAGAGTAACCTGCAGGTGAATCTCATTCCAGCCTCTAGTACTGTTAGTCACAAAGGTCAAACAAAACCAATGACAAGAGGCGGGTGGATCTGCTGACTCTGGGCAGTCCTTGTATGCAAGCAAGAATCAGGAGACAGAGACTCTGCTTCAGGTTGTCTCAGCTTTCATTGGCCATTGATGAGTATGCTTCATTTTTTAATTAGTTCAGAAGGACTCAGGGCTTGCTTGTAATATTACGTGTGTGTTGGGGAGGAGACAAACTATCACTTTGGAATGTCTCTTAAGCCATCACTGCTCACCCTGCTGAGTTTCTGCCCCACCCTGATGGCAGGTTACAGAGAGCTTCTAGCATGTTGCTTCTGCTTGTCCTTGTAAACACAATGATTAGTAGGTGGGTCCTGGACCTCCTCTCACTGACAGTTCTCTTTCTCCTACCCTTGCTGGGATATTTGTGGACATTCACCTTGATATGCTTTCTGGCCACTAGAGCTATTGACCATCCATTTGCCCAGTTAAAGATGGAGAGGTATCTCTGGGTAGAAACTCAGGGCTAATCCGGCAGAAGTCTTATGTAAACTGGGCAATTTGGTGACTCTACAATGATCTCACCCCTACCTTCCTCAGTTTATTTACCATTCAACACCACAGATTTAGTTTTTCTAAAAGTGCTTCAAACCCCTTCCTGAGAACTGAGGCAAGCCACAAATTTAGATTACTGGCCAGACTTAATTCTAGTAGATTTATGCTTAATTTGTATCCACTATAGTGGATGCTTCTTCCAGTAAACATGATCACTTACTCAGGCCTTATTTATCCTAGATGAACCTCTCTGAAAAAGAGGGATCACCATCATCCTCCCCCAGATCAGAACCCCAGAAACTTAAGAATGCATGACAGTCATGTCCCTCACTCTGGATTCTACTTGAGTTTCGAGATCAAACATTGCTCACTGCCTTTCAGTGGCCTGTCCTTTGACCAGATTAAACTCATTTATGGCCTCACACTCCACATCTGCCCCACACTGTTTCATTATTGATGTCCCAGTTTTACTATCTAAAGAACACTTTGCTCTTTTCTGCTAGTGAATGATGTACTTTTTAAACATGCATGTTGTCTTTCCTCAGAGGATTATGGAGCACTAGGAAAATTCTGTTTCTCTAGAATCTAGAGTAATAAAGCTCTTTACCATATAAGTAGTAAGTAGATGTTATGACAATTACCTTAGGAGCAAGTTTCAGCAAAGAGAGAAGCCCAGAAAAAGTAGTGAAAGCTGTATCTACCCCTTAGACTGGTAAGATAACATAGTAGAGAAGTATTGCAGAGGAAAATAAACAAGTGAAATGACTGATAAAAAGGGCCAGGTCTGCCTGACTCCCAATACATAGAGAAAGCTCACTTCTTACTTAGATTTGCGATTAAAAGCACTCAACATTTTTGTTTTCAATAGCTCAACCACCTACCTCCTTCTTGCTACATCCCAAATTTAAAAATGAAATAGTCCATAGCTAAACACAGGGTTTCTGCCTTCCCCTGCCATAATACGTAAAAAGACAAACTACCAGAGCAATATATAAATCACATCTCAATTCCAGAGCAAAAATCCAAGTCATTCCATTTTGATAGTACTACCTTCTCAAATCTATAATAATATCTTGTCTTAGCCCATTATTAAATTTAATTAGCTAGGTCCTAAAATACCAAATGTTTATACTTTTACTTTACATGAAGACTTGTTTCTATTAAAGAAATGCATGTGATTCCAATTTTAATATACTGACTGGATGCATTTACAAAATGTTTATCATCCCTTAATTAATTTTTTTTGTTAAGCCCATTTTTATCTATTCTAGATTTACTTAGCAGAAAGTCAATGGATTTGATTAAATAGACATGGAGTTCTATTTTATAGAAACATCAGTAAAGTCAACAAATATTTTAGTTCCCCCTATCCAAAAGATGCTATTAAAGACTTCACCATTCAACTAAAAGCATAGCTGCTGAAAAATTACTAACAGATAACTATAAAGATTTTTCTGCAGTTAAGTTCTAGAAGCAGGTAAAAATAACCACTAATTTAAGACTGAATTTAGGGGGGAATAATTTACGAAATCACATTTCACATTATGCTCTATTTTCAACACAATATCATAACATTTAATTATCTTTCACAACATACTGATGCAAGGTAGTGACATATTGAAAAATGAATAGATGCCAAAATGCCCTGGTGGATGGAGTCTGAAAGAACCCCAAGAGAAAATGGAAAGTGGGAAGTGAAGAGGGGGAAAAAAAGGAGCAAGGAAAAAAAAAAAAAAGAAAGGAAAAGGAAGGAACCGAGAATGGTGGACTGAGAGAACAGGCCCACGTGGCCTGGCCAGGGGGAACTCCCTGAATAGTGAGCTGGAGGTGGTGAGGAACCATGGTGTCCAGCAGAAGAGTAATCAGTGTGGAGAGTTTGATGCCACAGCAAGGTGGCATATTGAGCTGGTATCTGGAGATGGCCAGGGATTTGGAAGGCTGATTTGTGCATCAGCAATTGTGAAAGAAATTTCAAGAGCCTTGGAGAAGTGGAGCAGCACAGAACACTGGAGAATGAAGAAAAGATGCCAGAAAAGACTGGAATTTGCAGTGCCTGCCTCAGTTTTGGAGAGGCAAAGAGGTACCATCTTGGACTTGAGTCTTTGGGACTGAAAATGGTGACTGGGGTAAGATAACTGGCCACTTGTGGCTATGTGGAGTTTTCGTTTTCCCTGTTAAATTCCCTAAACCCTGTTGTTGAACTGAATTTGAGTGGCAACTGCTACATGTGGGTGAGATGGATCTGGCAAAAAAGCTGGGCAGCAGATCGAATTTTAAAATATTTTTTTTCTATGCCTTGCTAGTTGGCGGCTTCTGCCCCTTTTCAACCCAATAACAATACCAATCAAACAAGTCTTTCTACTTACAGTTTACCAATGAGACGGGGTTCATAGAGTTCAATTAACAATAGCCAAGTGAGTAGTTGAAAACAAAATGTTAGCTTAAGTCGCTAAAAATAAAAGTAGAAAAATTACCTTTTTCTAAAAGCTTTCATGGAGCACAGATCCTAAGACTCAAACAAGCTGCATGGACACCCTGAAGTCTCTGAGTCCTTATTTGTAAATGAGGAAGCGGGTGTCAGTCCAAGGTTAACAAACATCAGGGGCCATGAGACCTGGGGGGAGGGTTGAAAATTTGCATTTCTAGTGAGGTCTCCACCATTTAGCATCTACGACTAGCACCTCTGGAGTCTTTCCTGCTTCAGTGATTATGGACATCTGGCCCAGAAAGCGCCCAGCATGTGTAAATGCAGGCAACTGTGCCAATGCTCAAAGGCTAGACGGGTGGTGTCAGGAGGCTCAGAAGAGGCTCAAGTTGCTGTCTCTCTGCCTAGTCTGTCTCCTCCATTCAACATTAAAGGTCCAAAATTATCTTTTCATCGTTGCAAACTGACAATTAACCTACCTGCCTGCGATAGTTGCAAAACATAGACAATTCTCTTTAAATTCCATTCCTGTAACCAGTGAAACCAGGAAAAATGAACTAAATTAGAAAAAGCATGCAAACAGTATTAAGATTGTGTCTGACAGAAAGGCACTCAGCAAATATTAGCTGAATTATCATTGAAACACCTTTAATATATGGAAAGTATTTTCTCACTTTGGTTACAGTTGATGTAGGGTAAATGAATTTTTCAGGGCTTTTACAATCAGCCTATATAACCAGCATCTGTGGTGCTGCACCCTTTCCATGACTGTGTATAAGCCTGGGTGCAGCAGGTGTGTGATGTGCGTGGGCACTACTGGACCTCAGAGAAATGGATAAAATATTGTTGTCACCCTGAGAGCATGGGTGAGAGGGCATGAGAGAGACCACAGGAAAATATCAGAGAGAGAAAGAGGCCCAGGTAAAGAGTATGACGATTCCTGAGTGTTTGGGAGACTCACCTGTCTCCCAGACCCCCAGTCCTGGCCCTGCTCAGCCCTGCTTGGTGTGTCTGTGTAACTACTAGAACCAATAAAGTACCTATCAAAAGCCTGAAGTTTACACCATCATTGGCATCATGAGCAGGATGATTGCATTACAGCTAATAACATCGCTGGTAACTAGCATTTGGGGATTTCCTTCCCTGCCCTTTGCTGGAGGAGCTAAGGCAGACAAAGGTCAGCCCAAGAGCTTGCTGAGGGACAGAGAGGTTCGGTTGAAGAGAAGGAAAGGATGCTGGCACATGAGCATTATCACTGACCCCAAACACAGCGAGTTACCAGATTTAGAACAATTTCTCCTGTCCCTCTATGGTGTGTATTGTTCAGTTGGTGCTAACCATGCCACAAGGCACAAAGTCAGTGCACTGTCTTACTTCTTGGTATATTGCTGCATGAACATTGAGGACCAGTGCTGGCAGCCAAAGAAATTGGCCAACTCCAACACCATTATGTGGGGCGTCAACAGAGTGGGAAATTAGACTTACCATCCCAGCCCAACTCACATGTTTAAAGGGCTGAGGCCCTGTGAGCACCGGATTAAGAAGAGAAATTTCTAATGCTTTATAAAACTACTTGCCTTTACATATTTCCTTTGTCTCTGCTAGGTTTTCAGGTTACCAAACAAAGTTTGAAATTAAAAACTTAAAAAGAAGCCTGACTACATTAAATTTTGAACTTACCTGTCTTTGCACAACCTAGAAGAGAATAAGGGGGCAAGGGACCGTACAGTGTCAATACGCTGATTCTAGCTATGGGACAGCTCAAGGGTATTAGAAAGGCCATCCCCGTGTGGAGACTGAGGTAGCATTTAAGTTTCTCTGAACTAACTTGTGACAGCAAAACTGACTTACTGATAATATCTTTTAAAAATGTTTACTTGGAATTACGCAAACAATATTTTAAAGGATCTAGTCAGAGTAGAAAGTCTATTTCACAGCTGGCTGAGTCAGATGGAGCTGCCAAAATGGCTTCTGGAAACATCCACCCTCTCTATAGATACTTCTTTATGCAGCCTGCAGGGTGGCTTCTGAAACCAGGGAATGAAGAGAAATGCCTAGAACCTCTGCAAAGCCTTCACTTGGGCTTTACAACCCAGGGCCCATTTTAATTTCATAAAAGGAATTTGTTGCAGAATGATACATGAGCATCAGTTGTAATCAAGTAAGAAATAAAGAAAATACATATACATATTTTAAAGCACATAGTATATGCCAAGCACTTTTAAAATTCATGTGTTAATTTATTCACTCAACAAACTGCTGAGAATCTTTTTGGTAGTAATCTTATTGGATATAATGGTGATAAAAACAGACAGGGCCCCTTCATCACTCCCATATATAATCTTTACAACTACCTAAAAGGGAAGAAGGAGGCATTATCTACTCTATAAATGAGAAACTATAAATTTAATATGTTAAACCATTTTGCCAACTATAAACAGCTAGTGAAGGAGAGCCAGAGAAATTGCAACGAGGACTTTTGTCTCCCAATCTTGTGTGTGCTAACCTTTGGGGAAGAATAGATTGGCACACTATATGAAAATTAGACTACTAGAGCATGAAAACACTGCATTTATAAAATCCTCTTAGTGTCTACATAAACCTGACAATAAGACAGACTTGTAATGGAAATTGGCTTTCCTACTTAGTACAGGACTCTTTCCTGTGGAATTTTCATGGCTTATAACTCACTTTTATTACTTCAACCTAGACTTCCATAGGCAACTGCATTCCCAGTTTCTACAGACCCACTCTACTGTTTCTATTCTGGTTCTATACTGGTTCATATTAATGACCTTAAGGTCATTAATATGAAGAATCTTATCATTCCACTTCTTCCATTTCCAAGGACCTCAACCCCACTTATTTTCTTTTGTTTAAATAAAATGTTATTGGTTTGCAAAATGATACTATTCTTGGATTACTAAACACCATCTTTAATGACTTGTGTATGAGCACCATGATTATCACCCACAGAGCAGGGTTCCATGATTCCTTATTCATTGTTCTTGCTCCTACCTAAAGTCACCAAGTTTCTTGCTGTTCACAGTTGAGTGCACAAATCTGACCAGTCAGGAATTCTGAGCACCTATAAGAACTGCAGCATCCAGGGCCCCCTTGAGACCTATGACTGACTGAGGATTTGATTCTAACAAACTTGCACTTCAGGCTACCGCTGAGATGTGGACCATATCTAAGCATTAAGGGTTTTAATTTAATTTAATTTTATTGTATGTGGCTATTTTTTATTTTGATAAATAATAAGTTATTAAATGTTGAATAGCAATGTAACGGCATTTCATCATTTTCAATTAGCTATTTTTCCTAATGAAATTTCCAAGTTTGATTTAATCACGCATATCATTAACCAATTAGTAGTATCTAATTTGAGATAGTGTGGTTAAATGCTTACTAATGATCTCTAGTGAGATACTGCTGAAAAGCTGTTTTTTGAAAAATTTTATTTATTATTTTCTTTACTGAAGTAACACTGATTTATAACCTTGTAACAGTTTAGTCCCCATCCATCGAAAGCAGAGGCTCCACATTCCCTGGCCCACCATTCTGAAGTGTGGCACTGAGCACCAAGGAGAAACTAAAAGAGGTCAGATAAAGGAGATTGAAGGAAGAAGACCTGAAGGAAGAGATGGAAACTAGAAGAAGACTTGGAGGAGGCACGTGGTGGAGATCTGTGAAGTGGAAGCTGTACTTGCTTCTTGGCCTTGGATCTGTACCAGGGATTTGGGAACCTGGAAGGAGACTCTTGTAAGAGACAGAGAAGGGAGGTTGATAATCAATTACCTTGATTTTTATTTTTATTTTGTTCCTTTCCTTTCAAACTTGCCTGGCCCCTTCTACCCTTTCCCTATGGTTTCCCACCTGGGGTACCTTAGATTTTTGGCAAGCTTTCAGGCTTCAGTGGTTCCCCTTGGGCCAACCAGGTTTGGCAACTTTGGGTGTGTCATAGGGAAACTGCTCTATCTATATTCTTCTTCTCTTTACTGCACATTAATTGTATTAAACTTCTTTTCCACTTGAAGGCCTTATGTACTTGTGCCACGGGGTACCTTCATTCTGCCTACCGCACTATACAGGTTTCAAGTGTTCATTATGATAAATTTATAGCTGTACATACTACATTATGTTCACCACTAAATTCTCATTCCAGTTTCCTTGTAAAATTGGTCTCTTTTACCAGATTTACATACCCCCTATCCTTTCTGGAAACCACTAGTTTGATCTTATAGCCTAAAAGCAAAAATTTATTTTACTTAGCTTGTTGATTTATTTCTTCTTAATCCTACTTTATCATAAGGTCACCTGGAGAGCTTCTTAAAAATAACTTTCCAGAAAATTAGAAACAACCAATGGGACTGAACAATGGAGTGAGAGAGGAGGAGGAGGAGGCGAAGGGCACAAAAGAGTAGGATGGTTAACAGGTGTTAGGGACGTGGGAAAACCCCAGGGTACACAATAATGTAATATAAATTTAAATACACATATATATGCAAAATTTAAAAAATTTAAATTAAATTAAAAAAAAAAAAACCATCATGGAGATAGTTGACATTCTCTGTGGATATCTCTTCTATCCTACTCCCCATTATACATTCCCAGAAATAATAATCAGTACACTGGATTTGATGTTTGTCATTCCTGTGGTATTTGAAACTTTTAAATCACACAACAGTAAATAATATATTGTTTTGCATGGTTATAATTTTGTAATTATGGT